>VMDO01004094.1:0-130999 GCA_007922755.1 Pedetes capensis
GCCCTGTACTATGCACTGGATTGCATTACCTGGCTTAATCCTGTGGTAGCTCTGTGGGGTGGTTGGTGGTAGGTATTTCTTCCATTTCACAGGTTAGGAAGCCAAAGCTTAGAGAACTTAACTAACTTGCCAACATGAGTGTCAGAGTGGGAGGTACTCCTGACTTCTGACTCCAGTCCAGTGCTCCCTTTAAGTTGCCTAGGATTTTCTTTCTGCCTGTGACCCTTAGGCCCTATCCAGAGAACAGGGAGGAGATTGGTGCTATTGTTTAGTGCTCTTAGTGATTTGTTGCAAACCTTTTGGGAGTTGCCTTGTCCTGACCTAATCTGTGTCCAGGGCTGGTACTGCCTCCCTGCCACCCCCTTCCTCCTGCTACCAGTATCAAACCTGAGGCCTCAGGACTCTAATCTTGAATTGTGAGCCACTGGCCCCTGGTGACATGGGTGTGGTCTGGAGGGTGACAGTACACCCTTCTGTCCTTAGAGGAGGTTGCTTAGTACCCTGGGGTAGGGCCATCCGTGGAGAGGAGGACATGGGTGCTGGGAGCTACAGTGTTTTCCTTTCCCGGTGGTGAAGTATTCCTACTAGTAAGTGCTTTGGAGTCGCCCTGGCTGAGAAAGTAGCCAGGGCACAGAGGACAAGGCAGCTGAGACTCAGGCAGCAGGACAGCCCAGGGCAGGAGGCTGAGGGGCCCCAGTCTGGTGGTGACTACTTTGGCCTGCGTCCTCAGGTCCAAGCATGACTCCCGATCAGCCACTGAGAGCTGTTTAATATGGGCAGCTTTGCTCTCATAAGCTCTATTTCTTTATCCTGAGAAGGGTGCCATCTCACAGGGTTGTTGAAATACTACAGGTGGAATCTGAGTCCTTCTATGTTTTCCAGCCTTCTGGGGTCCCTGTCCTGTAACATCCACCTAAGAATAAAGAACTAGCTAGGGATGCAACTCAGTGTTGGAGCATTGCCTACCACATGTGAGGCCCTGGGTTCAATCTCTAGTACCACAAAAAAAAAAAACTTTTTTTTCCCTGCTGAGGGTGTAGTTCAGTGGTAGAGCACTTGCCTAGTATGTGCAAAGCCCTGGGTTCAATACCTAGCGATGTAAGATATAAGAGTAATAATAAAATAATTAAAAAATAACCTTTCCAAAGCTTCTCAGGGAGTGCTCCCATCCTCTTCCAATTAGACCCTTGGAACCTGAGGACCACTTTCCTCCTTCAAGATCAGGCTACACCCCCACTGTGATCCCATCTCAGGCAGGCACCCAGGCCCATATCTAAATCTATCCCTCATCACTGAAACTGGCTTCAGGGCAAACAGTTTCAAGTAAGGCTTAGAGGTAATGAGAAGAATTTCTGCCCAGTGAGGGAAACGGCTTAAAGTCGGTGATAAAACACCTCTACTCCTCTGACTTGTGACCTCTACCATGATGCTGGGCCTTCTAGGATCCCACCCTTGGCTCCAAATCTCCTACTACCTTTTATGTTTGCCACTCAAGGGAGACAATCCTTTTCTTTCACATGTAGGCCATTAAACTCTGTGTTGTTGAAATCTCTCCCTGAGTTGAGTAGGCACTGGACACTGGATTGCATTTTCTTCTTTCTCTTTTTCTTTTTTCTTTCTTCTTTTTAATTTTCTTTTTCTCCTTTCTTCTTTCCTTTTTCCCTCCTTCCTTCCTGCCTTCTTTCCTTTCTCTCTCTCTCCTTCTTTCTTTCTTCCTTTCTTTCTCTTTTTTCCTTCCTTCTTTCCTTCCTTCCTTGAGGTCTGGCCATATAGCCAGGCTGATCTGGTACTCTCCATGTACCTCAGACTGGTCTCAAACTCATGATTCTCCTGTCTCTGCTTCCTGAGTGCTGGGGTTACAGGCATGCATCACCATGACCAGCAATATGGACCCTCTCTCTCATAGAACCAATGGAACTTTGAAATTTTTCCCCAACAGAGAGAGAACTCTGATCCCTTCACTGTGGAGTCTTCTGTCTCCTTTGGCAAGTGGTAATAGCTTTGAATAACTTTCAAAATAACACCTTTCAGCTAGGTGCAGTGGTTCATACCTATAATCCAGCAACTTGGGGGGCAGAGGCAGGAGGATGGCAAGTTTGAGACCAGAGGCAGTCTATATAACTTACTGAGACCCTTTCTCCAGATAAAAAATAAAAAATGGGCTGAGGGTGCACCTCAGTGGTGGAGCACTTGCAAAGTATGCACAAAGCCCTGGGTTCAGCCCCCTAGTACTAAATAAATAAATAAATAAATAAATAAATAAATAAAAAACAACTTTCCATTCTTGCCACAGATGTACGGGGCATAGCCTGGTACATGGGAAGTGCCCAGAAAATGGCCACAGATATTGATGCCATGATCTTAAAGGCCCAGTGGTCAGTTGTTTTGAAGTGCTGGACTGAGCAACTTCTCTTCTGTCACCTCATTTGATCTTGAGAATCCCTTTGTAGGGTAGGCAGGCAAGTGGGAAGTCATTGTCCTTGTCTTGCAGATAAGGAAACAGGCACAAAGACCCAGTCCCTACCCTTGAGAGCAGGGAGGACAGGTGGAGAAAAGATAAGGCAAGGTGTCCACAGAGCTCATAAACAGATCCAAGTAGCAATGTTGAAATGATTTCTTGGAGAAAGAGATTTACAACCCATTTCAGAACCAGCTAATACTACAACATTTCTAGAGCTTGAGGTCATGAAATTCTTTCTGGTGCCTCAAATCAACCCTGATATTGGACCCTTTCTGGGGTCCATGCATGTCTCTGAGAAGATGTCAGCTCCCTGCCAGTTAGGAAGCTCTGCCAGGCTCTGGCTAAGCAGGCCTGGCCGACCACTCTCTTCCACAGTTCCCAACACTGCTTCCTTTGGGGAAAAGCCATGTGTCAGACCATTTCCATGGAGCAACTGAGCCATTTCCTTAGCACATGGTCAAGAATTTGTTCCTCAAGGTCAAGGATCAAACCTGAATATGAACCCTGGCTTTCCTATGGTCTCCTTTCCTTCTGAAGCCTTCCTTCCCATGGGTTCTTCCTCCCAGGCCCATCCAACCTCCTTAGCTTTGAGCATCCCTAGACCTTAGATTCTGTACCTTATACATAATTATTTTAAAGTAGAAGATCTTCTGGAGTTTATTCTCTTTTCTAAGACAGACTGTGAGTCCTTTGAGCATAGGGCCAAGTTTAATCCTTAGTATTCCTACCACCTCTAGCATATGACTGGATCTATAGTTGTTGTTGTTGTTGTTGTTAGGTGCTGTTGAGTCAGTATTCAACTCATAGCAACCCTGCATACAACAGGGGAAACACTATTGTCAGTGCTTCTCAGCTATTCATCCAGTTTTCAATGGCGGATTGAGTTTTGGGTGTGGGTTGCCGGGTCCATCTCCCAAGCCTACAGCACCTGATATTCTTAGGAGGTCTCCCATCTGAGTACTAACCTGGCCTGACCTTGCTTAGCTTCCAAGATCTGATGGGATAGGATGCCACAGAGCTATGGCTGCAAGTGGATCTATAGTAGGCATTCAATAAACACCAGGGCTGGTGCTGCCATAAGCTATGTTCAGCTAGCACTGAGCCCCCAAGGGCTCTGAGTTTTTATCTACAAGCCTGTGAGAACATAGAAATGTAGGAGCAGCAGCAGCATTTTCATCAAGGCTCTGCTCACACGACCTCTTTGTTTTCTTTTCTGGAGGGGGCAGGGCAGAGGAACAGACCAACTGTGTAGAACTTGTTGATATACCAGTGGATATACATGATCACTTGTGCACTTCCTTGTGTACCAGAATCATCACACATTACATCTTTTTGCACTGGTGAGAGCGTAATGGCCTCTGTCCTACTCCTGCTTCTCCAAGAAGTGGCTGAGCCTGTTTCTTTGAACCCAACTAGAATGCCTACTCTCTAGGAGAGAAGGTGCTAGGGCCTCCCATTGTGGGCAAAGTCTACTCTCAACTAAGGAGGAAATGAAGAGAAGCCCTATTGCCGTGGAAGTTCCAGATCAGGGTAATGGCTTTCTTGGGTGTGTCCAAGGATTAGAGAAATAGAAAGATGCACTTGTGGTATCTGGGCCATCAGCCCTGGTCTTGGAGTAAAGAACTTAATTCAGTTCCCACTTTGGCCACCACTATGTTGTGTGGCCTTGAACAAGACACTTTTCCTCTGAGTCATACGGCATTTTTGTGGCAGAAATGGGACCTGAATGCAGGTCTCCTTACTCCAGATTCTTTAACCTTTCCACTATGCCACAGAAACACTGCAGGCATTTGATTTCACACAACCACCTATCATTTCCCTTTTGACTTGTTTCTTTTGGTACCCAAGGTGCCCTTGAGAACAAGGACTTTATTCCAGAGGTCTGCTCTCAAATAGTTACCCTAAACCATGATTTTCCTACATTTCCTTTCTACAGATATTTTCCTCTAGGCCTCTGACTTCCTTAGATATCTAACAACAGATCTTTCCCCAAAGAGGTAGGCAAAGCAATACTGATTTGGTGACGCAAGTAATACCTTCTCATAGTTGGTGCTTAATAAGAATTTGTTATGATGATGCTACAGTATCACCATAATCATTACTACAAGAGACCAGGCCACTCTCGGGATGACCCTTCTGTGAAATTCACTCTCTCAGAGCAGCACTTGCCCAATTTCCAGCCCTAATGAGATGGGTTTTGTTTCCCCCTGTCTTCCTGGCCATTTCTCCATGTTGATAGATTCAGTGAGATGGTACAATAAGAGAAAGTGTTAACATAGGAGTGAAGAGGTCCTGGCTTTGGTTCTGGAGGTGCGTGTTTTTGGCAGGTCCTTTTTCCTCAATAGAGCCTGAGTTTCCCCATCTCTTGAGTGTCTTTCAGTACCTAGCCTCCTACAATTTCATGATTCTATGAAGCATCCTTGCCAGGCATATGGCTGCCTGCTCAATTAGGGCCCAAATCACTCCCCTGGTGCTATGGCCTGTGACACTGTAAAGCCTGTGGGTGCCACTGAGACTGCTGCCTTTGCTGAGATTAGGCAAGGCCACTTGGCACCACATCTGTGACCAGTGCCTGTTTTAGCAACATGGTTAGTAAATATTGACTCTGAGGCATGAAATGGAAAGGAGAGATGACTACGTTAACTCACTCAGAGGGTAGAAGTTCACCAACCCCTGATAAGACAAGGTGTAGTTATGCAATATGTAGGTTTTTCACTAACAAGTAAGTTTAGAAGTAGGGAAAATGGAAAATGGGGTGGGGAGGCTAGGGACATAGCTTAGTAGTAGAACACTTGCCTAGCATACACAAGGCCCTGGGTTTGATCCCTAGCACCACAAATAATAATAAATAAATAAAAACATAGGAAACTAGGACAAGGAAGTTTTCCATCGACAACTAATAGTGCACTGTCTGACTCTTTTATTCATTTGTTAGTTTTTAAATGAATGTCACGAAGAAAAAACATTATACAAGCACATAGAAAAAGAGCTGGAAAGAAACATATCAAAGCATTCACTGTGGTATTCTCTAGAGATGGTGAAATTGCCATGGATTTGTTTCTTTCATATACTTTTTTGGTTTTCTCTGCTGCCCACAATGATCACATGCTACTTTTACAATTGGAAAAAGACAATGCATTAGAAATAAAGTAACATTTTCTGAAAAGTCTGAAGGAATTTTCAGAATCACCCAGGTACCACTGACTAAGTACACTGTCTTATGTACTGTGGTACCACAACTTCCAAAAGAAAAGTCTGTGTAAAAGAAGTTACTTTTCTGCATGCACCTGATCTCAGTGTGTTCGCCTACTGATTATAATCATAAAAGCAGACTGTGCTGGGAAAAAATTCTAGTCATTTGAGATTTCAGGATTGTTTTTTCTATGTAAACACTTAACTACTGTGAGTACCTCCAGGTTGCCAGCCCTGCTCTCCACAGCAGCAAGGTCCAGAACTGGGCTCACAGCTAGGCTTGGCTAGCATAGGGCAGCTGGAGTTGGTTACTTGGGAGCTAGAGGTGGGAGGAGTCAGTAGGGAGGAGGGACCAGGCCTTAGAATTTGGAGCACTGGCTTGCAGATGGGGGCTGGGAGTAGCATTAAAATAATGATTACCATTGATTAAGTACCAGCGGTATACCATAAGCCTCCCATGTATTATTACTACTTCATAATACTCTATGGGATGGGCATTAGCTACTTTTTGAGGATGAGGAAGCCAGGGCAGTCACTTTATGAAAATTTCAGAGCTGGTTAGCTGCAGAAAACCTGACTGCAAAGCATTTGCTGTTTCTACCAGGCCAGGCTGCCTCTTAGGTGGTTGAGGGCTTTGTACTAGTGAACAGAACCTATAGAGGCAGCGTGAGCAACAACACACATGTACAGTGGTCATCCAGAATAGAGGACCTGGGGAAAAAGAGGCAGCCCCAAGTGAAACTGGTAGATGTACTGTAGGCAAAATTCTGGCTGTGTTGGCTATGAACGCAGGGCGAAGGGTGTCTGCCCTCCTTAGCCGTGGGACATCCCCAGTGGGCTAGTTGGCTTGTGCTGTAGTGCCACAAGAACCATGGGGCAGATGGCCTCCTTTGTGGTTCATTCTGGCCAGTCTGGGAAGGCCCTTTATCTGCTTGTGCAATGGAGAGGCCATTTGTCAGGGAGAAGGGAACTGGAGTGTAAGGTTGCTTTGAAGCCTATGGTGAGGAGAAGTTGGTTTATTTGCTTTCTTTGGGCCTGTTTGGTTAAAACAACCAGTAAAGGGGCCTTACAGTTGTTTAGCTTTTTAGTTGGATTAATAGAGCTATTTCTGAGTCTGAAGCAGCAATTGCTTTTGGGCTCAGGGGCTGTATCCTCACAGCTCTAGGAACTAGCCCAGAGCTCACTCCTTGCCCTACTCTGCTGAAAATCTCCCTACCTGCAAACTGTAACTGGAGAGTACTTGTGTCTGGCCCCATCACTGGGAAGGGCCTGCCTTCCCAGAATGAATGCCTCATATCTGGATTTCATCACAATGTAGGGTTTCACCTATTTTACTTTCTTAGGAGGAAAGATGTATGTTTTGGGGTGGGGGCTGGAGTGTGGTATGTGATGTTTTAAAAATCTATTTTCTTTGGCTTAAGTAGCTGAGTTGATTGAAGCCCAGCAGCACCCATTATGAAAATGGCTTGTCCATGGTAAGAGTATTTTTGGGTTATGGCTAGAATATTTTTGGTTTCCTGGCAAAGCAATGTAGGAGTTTATAATTTGATGGGAAAGGTTTCAAAGTTGCAAAAGTGGAAGAAGCAGTGGCATTTGTGCTGTCCTCTTCCGATGCTTGCACCCATGCTTGTGGTCTTCCACCTGATGGTAATCGTAATAATCGCCTGCATTTGTATAGGAATGTACAGGTGACAGCACATCCTCATCCATCATCTCATTTTCTCATGGTTACATTTCCAGATAGGCAAGAGTAGTTGACCCTCTTTATGAGAGGGATAACTGAGGCTCAGAGAGGTTAAGTGACTGGGTCACACAGCTAGGAAGAGGCATTGTCCTAATTGAGTCAAAGTTTTCTTCTCTGGACCAGGAAAGACAGAGAGGTTTGCACCTAGTTTAAGCTGTGGGCCTGCCCAGGTGCTGAAATGCAGCCTCTTTGGGAGCAGACAGGTGTGAGCACCTTGAGATCTCACTTGGACTGTCCTGGGACCAACAAGGCCACCAGTTTGGGGGTTGATGTTTTGCCCTCTACCAAGGCTGTCTGTGGATGCTGTTTTTCTTTTTTTTTTTTTTTTATGTACCCTTTGA
The DNA here is from genome assembly GCA_007922755.1 of Pedetes capensis. Classification (NCBI taxonomy): domain Eukaryota; kingdom Metazoa; phylum Chordata; class Mammalia; order Rodentia; family Pedetidae; genus Pedetes; species Pedetes capensis. The sequence continues at coordinate 7,739 of VMDO01004094.1, forward strand.
GATGGTGGGGTAGATGGTTATTAGACCCATTTTACTGGGGAGGAAGATGATATTTTAAGAAGTTGAGCATGGTGGTGCACAGCTGTAGCCCCAGCACTTGGGAGGCTGAGGCAGGAGGATCACTGTGAGTTCGAGGCTAGCCTGGTCTACATAGCAAGTTCTAGGACAGCCAGTGCTATGCAGTGAGACCCTGCCTCAAACAAACAAACAAAGAACCCTAAATAGCAACAAAATAAAAATTAAAAACTAAAAGCTAGAAACAAAACAAAACAAAACAAAAAAACTTAAACAACCAAACAAAAAACCAACAAGAAATTGAGTGACTCACCCAACATCATTTATCCATAATTCACAGAACAAAAATGTATTGGGCACATGTTGGAGGCACCTAAGGCCTGAGATCACAGCCAGTGACTGGGGAAGAAGGGATCTGCAGGTGAGTAAGAAGAGAGAACACCTGCTGAGCAAGAGCCCTTGAGGACCACCTCTAGGGTGTGCATCTTTGATTACCCACCACAGCAGTAAGAACAAGGGGAGCTTCGGCCAGTGTTCCAGAAAAATTTTGTTATAGTGATAATAATTGTCACCATTTATCTTGCTCCTTCCTGCTGTATGTTGTTGTTGTTAGGTGCCGTCGAGTCGGTATCCGACTCATAGCGACCCTCATAGGGTTTTCAATGGCTGAGTGCTTCGGGATTGCCTTGGGAGTGGATTGCCAGGCCCTTCTCCCATTTTTGCGGTGCTGGGAATTGAACTCGGGGCCTCAGAGACTGCAGTGCAGTGCTCTACCCACTGAGCTAAATCCCAGCCCTCAGCAATGCTCTGGAACCCACATATTAGGATTCCTGGGCCCCTCAGGGTTTGAGCCCATAACAAAGACCACTCATGGTCACCTGAGAAGGGAAGGGGGGCACCTTCATTTGGAAGAGTCCACAGATTCATTTTTTAAGATAGCAGTGCATTTGCTTTTGAATATTTTGTGATTCTGACAGGAGCATAGGAGGAAAAGGAGTAATATTCTTGGGAAATGCCAACTGTTTCAGTGAAAATTAAAACATTTTCTCATTGTTGCATACCTGGGGTTGAGGGAAGCAGTGGGGGCAGTGAGAAAGGGAGGGAAGAAAGGAGGAAGGGAAGGGGAGGGAGAGAGGGAGAGAGGGAGGGATCCTGCTGTATAGCAGACGATATGTTAGGCATTTTACTATTTCTGACTGTCACAATAACCCTATGAGGCAGCAATTATTTACCCTACTTTACAGATGAGAATGTTGAGGCTCACAGAGGTCAAATCACTTATACCCCAAGGCACATGAGATTAAAACTCAGGTCTTTTTGACTCTGAAGCCACAACACTTTCCATTCAATCACTCTGCCTTGCTGTGATAATGGACTTTGAGAAGCCTGGTGAAGAATGGTGTGGTTTCTTTTGGAAGCTCATGGAGAAAAAGACATGGGTGTGTGGACAGGACCATGGCTCTGGGTGCAGAATTGGTGAGAAACTGTACACCCTGCTGGTGGCAGCTGGTGTCTGAGGGGAGGGTGGTATGGGGCAGGCATCCTGTCATAGCCCTTGCGTCCAGCTGGCCTGAAGTCTTCAGAGGCCAGAACTCCTTAGGGTCCTGAGGGAGAATGTGTTCCATGTCTGTCCTGACTTCTGGTGCCTGCTGGTAATCCTTGGTGTACTTGGTTTGTAGATATGTCAATCTGTGCCTCCATCTTCCTGTTGCTTTCTCCTTGTGTGGCTCTGTGAGTCCTCCTCTCCTGTCTAATGTCCCTCTGCCTCACTCTTATAAGGACATCTGTCATTGCATTTATGGACCACTCAAGTAATCCAGGACAATCTTATCTCAAAATCCTTATGTTAGCTGAGGTGCAGTAGCACATGCTTCTAATTCTAGCAATTCAGGAGGCTGAGGCAGGAGGATAGTGAGTATAAGACCAGAGGCGGCCTATGCAACTCAACCAGACCCTGTCTCAAAAAAAAAAAAAAAAATAGAGGGAGTTGGGGGTGCAGTTCAGTAGTAGGGTGTTTGCCTAGCCTGCACGAGGTCCTGGGTTCAACCTGCAGCACTGCAAAGCATGAAAGAAGAGAAAGGAAGAAAGAAAGGAAAAAAAGAAAAAAAGTAAAGAAGGAAGGAAGAAAGAGAAAGAGGGGAGAGGGAGAGAGAAAAAAAAAGGAAGGAAGGAAGGAAAAGAAAGAAAGAAAGAAAGAAAGAAAGAAAGAAAGAAAGAAAGAAAAGAAAATGATCCTAAGTTAATTATATCAATAAACACTTTTTCCAAATAAGGTAACATTCACATGTTCTGGGGGTAGGATATGGACATATGTTTTGGGGACCCAATATTCACCCCACTATTCCTGTCCACCCCTGTTTGCTTTAGGAGTTGCACAAGACCTTTGGGGTCATTGTACTCACTGCAGGCTGGGCCATTTCTACAGCAGCTTCCTGCTCTACCCCCAGTCGCATCCCAAGGCTAGCCTGATGGTCAAGTGGGTTTTGTCTCCTTATAAATCAGCCTTTTATGAATAGTTTACAGAGCCCTGGGATTACTTGCTTTTGAACTTCAGAACTGTAATTCCGAGCTGGAACATGCTGTCATTGTCCTGTGTGGCACAGGCAGGTTAGAAGGTGTCATTTGCCTGGCAGGGCCCTATGGATCAGCCAAGCTATTTGTTCTCTTGCCAGACTGAAGCTGGCACAGACCCCTGACCATGCAGTACCCTTTCCTGCTGCCTTGCCCTTATTTACCACCCTGAAAAAGTCTGCTCTGCTCTGCTCTGCTGTCTGTCCAGGTCTCCAATCCTTCCTGCCACCTCCGCTTAGTATTCTGCCTTACTACCTGCCTCTTCTCCCATGTGTCTGGCAGCCTGTGCTGTAAGGGCTCACATGTTGTTGTGATGCTGAAAGTTATGCCACCAGAACTTCAGATACCATCAGGGCCATCCATGACGGACAGGTTTCAGTTGAACTTCCAGACTAAGATAGACTAGAGAGAAAGACTCAGCAGCCCACTCCTGAAATAATTAGCCACTGAAAAACTCTGTGAATAGCAAAGAAGCACTGTCAAATATAGTGCCAGAAAGTGAGCCTGCTGGCTGGAAGACATTCATGAAATGACTGGGGAAGAGTTGCCTTCTCAAAGTAGAATCAACCTTAATGATGTGAGTGGAGTAAAGCCCCTGGGACTCCTTTTTGCTGTTGTGGCAAGACTCAAAATGAGAAGAAATATAGTGGCTGCAACAATGGACTCAAACAAAGAATGACCTTGTGCATGGCATAGTGTTGGGAAATGTTTCATTCTGCTGTACATGGGGTCACTATGAGTCAGATCCACCTAACAAAATAACAAAAATAACAAAATAACAAAAACATGCCTCTCGGTTGTCTGTATGATGCATCTGGTAATTTACTTTTCTCCCTCAGCTGTGTCATGTGTTATTTTTATTTAATAGTATTAACTTATCTGAGGGACCAGATCTTGTTTTCCCGATGAGATGTACGTTCCCCTGTAGTACCTTGCTTGTGGTCTTTGTTAAATACCTGTTGATGCTCCCTTGGATGCTCATCTGGCATAGGAAAGTGTTTCATCTTATCCCCCTCTCTGTTCCTAAATTGTTGAGTGACTTTCAACAAGTCACCAGCTTCCTGAGTTTTTATTTGTTCCTCTGGAAAACCAGAGTATTGGACTATTTGATGCTCTCAAAGGCCCTTTCACATTGAACATTATGTGATTGTCCCAACAGCCATTAGGTCCCTGAAGGCTCATGTCTGATAATGGCAGGGCCTAGACTATTATGAATGTTCTCCTTGTGTTCAAGATAGAGTCACAGGTACCCATTTCCCAAACTCTGGCCCCAGCCAGCAGTACTGCCTCCACAGGTAATTGTCCTGAACAGCAAACTGCAGGAGGGGCCTCATTTATCTCTGTAAAGCAGTCTTTGTGATAGCCTTAACCCCCCCCCCCCGTCAGGTTCTCTGGGCTGGAGCCTACTAAGAGGAAAATCAAATAAATAAGCACTTGACCTGCACTGGTGCAACTGCCTGGAGGATTTATGCTTCCCTTGGCCCAGATCCCTAGCTGGAAGGTGTTTCTTTCTGGCAAAGCTCTCAACCACGCCCAGATGGGCCTCTCCCATTTGCTAAGTGAAGTGACTAATTAGTCCTGAAGCAGGAGATTTCTGTCTACTAATTATGATTTATTCATGTGAGTCTGGACCACTTATAGGAACTGCCTCAGGTGTCTGAGGGCCCTTGTTTCCTATGGCTTCCATGTGATATGCTACCAGCTGTATTTTTCCAGAATCAATAATTTCTGAAATCTAGCTTGCTTTCCCAGTCACTGCCAGGAAACCTTAACTCCAGTCACTTAATAACACCCTCATTCCCAGGTCCATGGTCATTTTAGGAGACATGCATTCTTATCTGGGCCTCAGATCCTTCTCTGGCAATGTGGGTGTTGGACTAGATGTTCTCTCAGGGTCTTTCCAGCCCCCTTTTTTTCCTTCTTCAATACATTTTCTAGATCTTTTTTTTCTTCGATACATTGTATTATCTAGGTCTTTCAGAGGGGTGTGTATATGTTGTGGTGCTGGTGATTGAAACCAGCCAGGGCCTTATACATGATAAGCACACACCTTACTGCTGAGCTATACCTCTAACCCTGAGGTCTTTTGAACCCAGGACCTCATGAATGCTAGGCAAGAGGTCCACTATTGAGCTCCACCTCCAGGGCCTTTAAAACATTTTTTTGTTTGTTTGTTTTAATCTTGAGGCAGGGTCTTCCTGAGTTGCACATAGGCTGCCCCTGGCCTGGAACTTGCAATCCTCCCGCCTCAGCCTCCCAAGTAGCTGGGATTATAGGTGTTCACCATTATGCCTGGCCTTTGCCCCAGGTTTTGTTTGTTTGTTTGTTTGTGGTATTTAGGGGTGGAACTTAGACCCTTGCACATACTGTGCAAGTTCTCTACCACTGGGCTGTACCCCTGGCCCATTTTAAAAACTTTTTTTCATGAGATAGGATCTTGCTAAATTATGCAGGCTGCCTCTGGCCTTGAACCTGTAATCCTTCTGTTTCAGCCTCCAGAGTCGCTGGGATCACAGGCATGAGCCACTGTATCTGGCATAGCCTAGGTCCTTTACTTTTAAATTTTCTTAGCTAACCCTCTTGTTTTCTTGAGGTATTTGCTTCCATAGGACTGTATGTGGTAATCAGCGATATCTTAGTTCCTTGGAAGCCTCTTGCTTGGTTTCACTTTTCTGCCCAATTATTAAAGGTACCTTGTACACGTCAAGCTCTTAGGTCCTGGCCTCTTAGACAGCACAGATTTACCTAATGCCTTCTGACCTGTAGCCTCCAAGCCTTAAATCTTAGTAATGAAGAACAATGTCTCAGCCCTCGTATAGAGGTGATAGAGACTTCTTCCACTTCCATAATCTCATGCCAAAGGAGAGAGTTAGACCTGTTTCACACCACAGAACATTTGAAATGTCTTTGTGACTGTTGAGTGCACTCTCCCTGTGGGATGAGTCAGCTCCTTCATGATCTGGTTGCCACCTTGTGGATTGTCTGGAGGTCAAGAGTGGCACCGGTTGCAGGCCTCCTTGTCAGGACTAGACTGGTAGGAACAGTCATAGTTCTACTTCTGTGAATTCTTTTTTGTCTGTTTGACATTATGAGCATATCAAAGATAAATTTTTTATCCTGTTTTCACCAATTCTATTATAAGTATAAACATTTTTCTCTGTCATTTCTTCTATAAATATATTTATTGGCCATGTAATATTCCAGATAGAATTTTTAACATGCTCAGGTTTAACTTTTATAGTTGAAAAAGTAGTTAATAAAAAAAAAAAAAACAATGCTGTGGTATATACCTGTAATCTCAGCAGCTTGGGAGGTTGAGGCAGGCAGATTGAAAGTTTGAGGCCAGAGGTATCCTGGGTTTGTGGCTCAGTGGTACAGCACTTGCCTAGTATGTGCAAGGCCATGTGTTCAACTCTCAAGTAAGGAAAACAAAACAAAAACAGTAGTGCCTTTAAAAGTGCCATCCCATTCCATCATCTTCCTGAACCTTTCTAGTTCCAGTCCTCAGAAGTGACCATTGTTGAATTTCCTCTGTATCCTTCAAAGAATTGTCTGTGCATCTGAAACCATACATATGCATATTTTGTATTTTTTATTGTTGCAGTCCTGGGGATCAAACCCAGGGCCTTAAACATGCTGGGTAGGCACTCTACCACTGAACTACATCCCTAGACCTATTTTGTATTTTTTAAAATATAGATAAGATCAAACTGTAACATAGATGGTATCGGGATGCTCTTCTGCTATTTTTTTTTATCTTGTGCATTTTTCCAGATCAGTGTGTACATACGCATGCCAGTGCACATGTACATCATATTCTTTTTAATAGCTGAATGTTGTTGTTGTTGGGTGCCATTGAATCAGGCCCAACTCATAGTCACCCTATGTACAACAGAATAAAACACTACACTGTGCCATGCCCAGTACTATGTCAGTGCTCCTCTGCTATTCATAGGGTTTTCAATGGCAAATTGTTTTGGGATTCTATCAGGAGTGGGCTGCCAGGTCCTTCTCCCAATTATGTGATACTGGGGATGGAACTCAGGGCCTCAGAGAGCTTAGAGCAGCACTCTACCAACTGAGCTACCAGCTGAGCTACCAACCAGCTGTAATAGCTACAAAGACCACCGGTTATAGATGGACTATAATTAATTTAATTGATGCTCTGTTGATGTATTTTTAGGTTGTTACTGAAATGAGCATCTTTTTATATGCATCTGCATCCCTTATTTCCTCCCTTTCTGTCTGTCTCCAATTATGGTTATAGGCACTAAAGATTCAACAGTAAATTAGACAAACTCTTGTTTACCAGTGTAATTGTCAGATAAATTCTGGAAAGTGGAATTGTGTGGGGCATGTGCCTCCCAGTCTGGCCCAGATGTTCAGATGGGTGGCGCCACCATGCACAGATACTAAACACAATTCACTCAGGACCCTCGGGTGAGGGACATGGACTCCTGTGGCCCTCAGGACACCACAGATATGGGAGAAAGGAAAAGCCTCAGGTGCTTTATCCCTGTGGGGACAAACACAGATCTTTATTTCTCTGCCCTTATCAGTTGTTGTTGTTGTTAGGTGCCATCGAGTTGGTATCCAACTCATAGTGACCCTCATAGGGTTTTCAATGGCTGACTGTTTCGGGATTGCCTTGGGAGTGGATTGCCAGGTCCTTCTCCCATTTTTGGGGGTGCTGGGAATTGAACTCGGGACCTCAGAGACTGCAGTGCAGTGTTCTACCAACTGAGCTAAATCCCAGCCTGCCCTTATCAGAGTGGAGAAGAAAACCCAAAGCATACAGGTTTAAGTGCTAGCAGCTCTCATACTGCCTCAAGGGCAGATGCTTCCATGTTGGTGGTCTTGGTGGTCACTAGGAGAGAGTTCTTGCTTTGTTGGTGGTCAACGGGGAGAGAGAGTTCTTTCCTTGTGGATGGTCTGGGCGAGAGAGTTCTTTCCTTACCGAAGGTCCAGGAGACAGCGAGAGAGCGAGAGAGCGAGAGAGCGAGAGAGAGAGCATGAGCGAGCAAGCTGTTTCCTTACTGATGGGCTGGGTGAGAGAGAGAGTTCTTTCCTAGCCGATGGTCCAGGCAAGAGAGAGTTCTTTCCTCCTTGGTGGTTTGGGAGAGAGAGAATTCTTTCCTTGCCGAAGGTCTGGGTGTGAGAGAGAGTTCTTACTTTCTTGGTGGTCCAGGCGAGAGAGAGAGAGAGAGAGAGAGAGAGAGAGAGAGAGAAGAGAAAGAGAGAGCTGCAGCAGTGCAGATCCTTATATAGCTTGCCCATGGAATGGCCTGAGTCAATCAGCTTTGAATCCAATTGTCCAATCAGGTTCGGGGGATTTGTGAAGAGTTTTGTACAAATGTCCAATCAAGTTAGTTTCATTTTCCCTAGATTTCTAATTTACAAACCAGCTCTTCAAAAGCCATTTTCCCAGTTTTGGGGTTTTTGTCAATTTTCTCCCAATTTCTCTCTACAGAATTGTTTGTGAGTTGATTTATTAAGTATATGAGGCATGTAAGACACATAGAATATTTAATTGAATGTATGATTAATCAGTGGATGCTTGAAACTTTCTTCCCTCTCTGCCCCTGGCCACACTGTGGTCACCCTTTCCCCAGCCTCCTTGTAGTAAAAGAGCTATGTGTTGAGGCTCCAGGAAGGTGACTTCCTCAATGATGAATAGTGACAGTAATGTGTATGTGCTAGTGCTTTAAAAGTTCCTTACTGTGCAGCTTTGCAGTGTGTCCTCACAATTCTGTAAGGAAGTCAGGGTGTCTGGCTTGCACTATACAGGAGGAACTGGAGCACAAAGAGGTCAAGGTCAGTGAGGCTGGAAGGGAATTCTAGCTTTCAACGAAAGTGGTTAGTGGCAGAGCTAGGCTGAAGACCTAAGAAGAGGAGCTCTACCTCCTGGACTTCTTTAAGGAGCCCCCAGAGTTTCTGCCTTTCAGATGAAAGCATTTTCAAACTGGAAGAGCAGTTACTTTTATCTTCTCACTTACTGTATGGTGACAGAGTTCTTAAGGACTTTGTATTTCATAAATTCACTTAGAGCTACACTGTACAATGTGGCAGCCACTGGCTACCTGTGGCTATTTAAATTTCAATGTAAAGTGATTAAAATAAATGGAATTGAGGCTTAGCTCCTCATCCATACTTGCCCCATTCCAAGGGCTCAGTAGCTACATGTTGGCTGTCAGGTACCATATAGGACAGCATAGATACAGAGCATTTCAGTTATCTATAGCACCGACTTAGAGTGTCTATAAAGCTATAGCATTATTTTTATCCTAAACAATTGAATGTGTGTGCAAGGGATTTCTGAAGTTATCTTCACTTTCTAACATTTAGAGAAGGGAGGCTTGCAGGCAGAGGAGGTAATTTCTGCCCACGGTCATGCAACTTGGTGTGCAAAGCCACAATCAGAGCCAGTCCTTGGCCCGTGTTCTCTCCACTGCAATCTGCCCCATTTATCCTGAGAACACTTTCATATATGGTGTCATCTGTACCCTTGCTCTGCTTACTGCCTGATCCAGAGGGTACAGATTGGGTGCCTGCAATAAGCAGGACTCTCTGCAAAGTAGATCCAGGCTTGTGCTCCTGCATTGCCCCCAAGACAAAGAGATCACAGAAGTGAGTCAGCCATGCCCACATGGGAATGCTGTGCCCTGCAGATTCTCCCCCAGGACTGCAGGCCTCCCTTTGAATCCTCTTCTGATGAGGTTGGGACAAGCATCAACAGTTTACCTACAAGACTATGGAAGCTGGGCCACTACTCTGCACACAAATTCACCCCACCCAGCAATCTGCAGAGCTGGGACAGGTGCTGAGGAGTAAGGAGATGTAAGGCTTATGTTTATGAATGGGACAAAACTGGAGATGCTGGCAGAGACAATGTTTTCAAAAGTGGAAGTGGATAGAGAAATTAGAAACTAAAATTCTCTGTAGGGGTTCAAAACAGTTAAAGTGTGAACTCTGAAAATCAAGGTGATTGAGAAGATGAGCAGGCAGATCCTTTGCAATAAGTGATCTTTTGGGGTTAGGGAGTGATAAGAATCATTGGTTCAAGACTGAGAGACAAATGGAGAACACCTTACATTGAAAGGTCTGAGAATGCTTATACCCATACCTCATAGATTTTTATCTTTCACTCAATCTCTTGCTCCTAAAAACTGCTGTTAGGAAAATTGGTAGAGAGTACTAGAGAGTCAATAACTATTGTTGTTATTACTACTATTTCATTAGTAAGTATTAGGAGTAGCAGTGAACAGAAAGGCATGAGTTAAAAATCACACCTACAGGCAGTCTTTAGATGTTGAAGAAACCACTACTTCCAGCATACCAGGATGTTTCTGCTGTGTTTTTAAACTAGTTGTTTTCAAACTTTAGTGGACTACTACCCCCAGGGTTTCTGATTTGGTATATCTGGGGTAGGGCATGATAATTTGCATTTCTAACAAATTCTCAGGTGATGCTGATGTTCCTGGTCTGTGGATCACACTTTGAGAACCACTAGTTTATACCCTCTGGTGCTAGAAAAAACTCATTTTAAGTTTCAGTGGCATAGATTTAAAGTTCTGAGCCCTCTTACTCTTTTAAAATTTCAATTATATAAGATGAATAAGTTCTAGATTATGCAACATCATTAAGTTTTAGAGATCTGCTATACAATATTGCCCCTACTGTTAACAATAGGTGTAATTAAGTATAAGTATGTTATATACTTGGAATTTTGTTAAGAGCGTAAATTTCATGTTGAGAGTTCTTTTTTTTTTTTTTTTAAGTCAACTCTAGGGTTTATCCTCAAACCCGTTCCCCTTATCCTGCACTTTGTAAACTCTTTACAGCCTAAATGGCACAGAAATCAGCAGCCTGACTATTGCACTTGTCAAAACAATCAACTATAAGTCTCCCACAGAAACCTGCCCAGGCACTCCTGCCCATTAGGATCTCGAAGTAGGCATTTCCCCAGGATAGATGTAGGTTGTAGGGAGGTATTTGGAGCAGGACCTCAGCCCTGGACACAGTTGTACATGAAGATGACACACAGGCTTGTGTAGTAAGTAGGACGATCCCAGAAGTGACTAATGTGTGCAGATGACACAAAGTCCACAGAGGACCAAGTGGGCCGGGTATGTCTCCCCTATGTACTCCACCTTTGGCCAAGACTTCCTCATCTGCCTTCTAATAGAGATAGAGCTCAGGTGAGTGGTAACCTGTGTCCTGTAACCTGTCATAGAAGCAGGTGTGGAAAAGGGCAGTGAATAAGTCATGAAACAGGACTGCCACGAGGGCAAAGGCTACCAGGAACCACAGACGCAACATGGCAGGCTGGCATTCCAGGATGGCTGCCATGGCCTGCAGAGCTCCTATCAGGTTACTATTATTAGGACCACTGTCAAAGAGTATGCCCACCACACACAGGTGGCAGAAGCACCAGAGGATCTGCAGGAGCTCAAGCACTTAGTACTAGAGCAAGACACTGGCCTTGCTGGAAACATGGAAGAACAGGGGCTCCTTCTCCATCTCATAATCAAAGAGGGACTTGAGTAGCTTTTGTGCCAACACACACACCATTGAAAGGACTCAGAAAAGAAGACCATGTGGCATGGGGCTATATATGGGATCATGGTGCTGCCCTTTTTATGGTAAATGGCTCTGTGTTTGGGAAGATTCTTGTCCCTGCAGTAACTCCAGCCCAAGAGAATCACCATAGGCCGTTGCATTCCCACCTCCTTCTTACCTTGGCTAGGGCTGTTCTCAGCACTTGGGAGGTGGAGGCAGAAGGATCACAAGTTCAAGGCCAGCCTGAACCACACAGTGACACCTCTGGCTCCAGCAAGGCTGATCCAGGATCTCAGCCTTCAGCTAGTTCAGCTCAGCTGAGGTCATGGTGAAAGTACTGACCTTCCATACAGGACTACTACTAGAACTTGTGTGCCTCTCCATGCCCCTTTTACAAACTCTCTTGCCCACATCCCAATTGTGCTGGCTGCTTTTGTACCATCCAGAAACTACTTTTGTCATATCTAATCATGATTGTGTTTCAGATTGTTTAGTTGTAAACATCATGACCCCCACATGTCACCTTATCATTCTTGGGGGCTTGTGTGTTGCAGTGATGCTAAAAGTTATGCCACTGGTATCTCAGATACCAGAAGGATCACCCATGGTGGACAGGTTTCAGCTGAGCTTCCAGACTAAGGAGAAGGACCTGGCAGCCCACTCCTGGGACAATTAGCCATTGAAAACCTTATGAACAGCAGAAAAGCACTGCCAACTATAATGCCAGAAAATGAGCCTCCTCAGACAGGAAGGTATTGAAAATATGACTGGGGAAGAGTTGCCTCCTCAAAGTAGAGTTAACCTTAATGATGAGAATGGGATAAAGCCCCAGGGACCTCCACTTGCTGATGTAGAATGACTCAAAAATGAGAAGAAACAGAGTGGCTGCAACAACGAGCTCAAACATAAGATCATTGTATGGCACAATGTATGGTAGTGTTCTGTTCTGTTGTTCATAGAGTTGGACCTGACTCGATGTCACTTAACAACAACAACATACATCACTAAGTCTTGACCTTTTTTTTTTTTTTTTTTTTTTTTTTTTTTTTTTTTTTTTTTTTTTTACTATTTTGAGACAGGGTCTCACTAAGTTACACAGACTGCTCCTGGTCTTGAACTTGCAATCCTCCTGCCTCTGCCTCCCGAGCCGCTGGGATTACAGGTGTGTGCCACCGCACCCGGCATACTAAGTCCTGAGCTTTAACAATGTGCCTCTCTTATAGTGGGTGTGGTGGGTCATAGATGAAGTGTAATATATTACTCTGCCCTTAGCACTCTAGTTTAGGAGTGGGGGCCAAACACAGGAAAGACAGGGACACAAAAAGATAATTAGGTATACTCAGCTGTAGGAGCTGACACTTCAGAGGTTAGGATCTTTGGGGGTTGGCTTGGTCAGAAAGACTTCCAGAAGGAGTTGGAACTTGAACTTAAGCAGGAAGAGGACTTGAATAGGTAGAAGGCCTTCCAGGATGATCAAATAGGGCTAACAGAAGCCCCGAGGTGGCGCTGAGTGTGTGGGCTATACCTACCAGGAAGCCAGAGTGTAATTGGGCAAGTAGAATAGCACCAGGTGATGAAAGGCTGCTGGGGCCTGGCCAAGGAACTCAGGCTTGATGAGAAGGGGTGAGTAGTCGTAAGAAGAGAATATAATGACATCAGTGCTTAGGAAGAAAGATTGGGAATGTGCAGGTGGACTGGGACCGTGGGTAGAGGGAGGTCAGGAATGTTGATCAGGAGGTTGTGCCAAGTGCATAGGTCTGTGAAAGTTAGCTTAAGAAGGTGATAGGTGATGAAGAGAGTCTAGGTCAGTTCAATTCAGAAAATGTGCACTGCAGACATAGTATGTATCCAGCACTGTATTAGGTCCCTGAGGTTACAAGAACGGGTAATTACAGTCTTTTTCCAAGGACCACACAGATAAGCAAGGAGAGAAATGCTGTATATAAAGAGAGAACTTCGATAAAATGTGCCGAATGCCATGATGTTATGAGGGAGCACAGGCTTGGGAGGCTAGCAGGAGCAAACCTTGGTCCTTTCATGTTCAGCGCATAAAAGAATTTATATCTGACATAGAAATTATAGTAGAGAATATAGACAAGTTTTTTGAAAAGATAGTACACTTTTGAGGAGTGAAGGCAGGCAATAGAGGAGAGCTACTGCCCAGGTCTAAATATATGTGTGATTTTTATGGTGAAGCCTGAGCTTTCAGAAGAGGAAAGAAACACTTCACACCTGGGGCCTATGTCTAGAATGGATTAATGGACTCCTCAGTGCCTTTAAAGAATGGGCTCATAGACAGGCATTTCAAAAGGTTAAGCATTGAGGCAGTATCCATCTTGATAGGGGAGCAGAATCCACTGATCAATGTCCTTTTCAGTTGCTGGGAGTGGTGTTTGTCTCACACAGTCTTTATCATCCTTCATGGCCACAAATGGAAGTTATTTTTAATCCTCTTCTTCCTTTTGACGTGGTAAAGGCTAAGCTAACATATCTAACAATGATGGAAGTGTACACAGGAGATGAAAATAGAAGAGGGCCTTGGTAAAGGACACATTGTGAAGGCCAGATCAGTGGTAACTAAATAAATGCTGGCTAACTTTCTTGTGTCTGCAGCCATAGCACCCTCACATCTGATCCTGCCTAATCTTGGAAGCTAAGCAGTGTCTACCTGGTTAGTCCTTGGACGAGAGACTGTCTGGGAATACCAGGTGTTGCAGGCTATGGAGAAGGACTTGGTAACCCACTCCAAAAACAATATGCCATTGAAAACCCTATGAATAGCAGAGAAGCACTGTCAATAGTGCCAGGCATGGCACAGTATAGGGAAGTGTTTCATTCTGTTGTACATAGAGTTGCTATGAGTTGGACCCTATTTCACAGCACCTCACCTAACAAATTTCTTGTGCCTCCTTTTGACAAAGAGGAGATTTGCAGACTATAAAGGAAATCCTTGCCCTCTCCTTCTCTGTCCACAGTATAGCCTTTGTTGACCCTACAATCCAGTGGCCTGTCCCCAAGTTTACCCTTGATTAGATAATGACAATGCACTGCTGTGCTGGTAGTGTCCATTCAATTGTTCTTTTTTTTTTCTTCTTATTTCCTCACTATTAAGACAGCACAGAAAGTTTTAAAAAGCAAAAGTTTCACTCAACTATTTATCATCTTCACAGTCTTTTGCATGTGTGTTCTATGGTATTTTTTTTTTTGCCATGCAAGTACATTTACAAGACAAAACAAAAATCGAATCAAACCATACATATGATTTGAAAATTATTACATATCATTATTTTATAAACATGTACCTGATAGTGTTTATATTTATCATTTAATGTTTGTGTGATTCTACATTATATCCAGACTACCTCGTTGCCACAACTAGTCCTTAATGGAAGATGCCTGGCTTTTTTCCTGCTGTTTCTTGTCTATGGAACTGTGTTCTACTGAAATCTTTTTATAGACTAAATTCTCAGAGAACACTGCACTTGGATTCAGATAATCTCATTTTAAGTTCCAGATCTATGATAAATTATCTCTGTGACCTTAGCTCTTGGACCCTTAACTTCTTGGTCCATATAGTGGGAGTAATATTGACTCTGCAAGGTGTTGAGGCCAGTGCAAGTAGAAGTGCTTCATAAAGAACTTATACTTTAAGGCACAGTTGACATCACCTAGTGAAAGCATGTGAGCATTTTTATGCTGTTGCTTCTGCTGCTCCTCCTTCTCCTCCTTTTTGTAGTACTCTGAGTTGAACCCAGAGGCTTATGCAAGCTAAGCAAGTGCTACACCATTGAGCTGTGCCCTTAGCCCCTTTTTCATTTTTTATTTTGAGATAAAGTCTTGTTAAATTCCATAGGATGCCTCTGGACCCAAACATGCAGTCCTCCTGCCTCAGCCTCAGCCTCCCAAGGTGCTGGGATTATAGGCATGTTCCATATAGATCCCAGCTCTTTTTTTTTTCTTAATATAATTCACCAATGTATAGTATGTAATTCAATGACTTTATTATATTTAGATTTGTATAACTATCACTGTAATCAACTTTAGAACATTTCATCACCCCTGAAAAAAACATGTAGCCATTAGACATAACTTCCCAGTTCCCCCAAGATCTTAACAACAACTAATCTACCATCCCTCTCTGTAGATTTACCTATTTGAGACATCATCATCAACAACAACAACATATAAATAGAATCATATAATATGTGGTCTTTTATGACTGGTTTCTTTCACTTTGTTAATAGTTTTAAGGTGCCAACACAATGTAGGATGTATCAATATTTCATTCTTTTTAATTGCCAAGTAATGCTCTTCCACTGTATGAATATACCTCATTTTGTTTATCCATTCATCAGTTGATGGATATTTGGGCTGTATGTTTCTTCATGTTGTTGTTGATAGGAGCCGTCGAGTCAGATCCTACTCATAGCCACCCTAAGTAGAGCAGAACAAAGCACTACCAGGCACTTTGCCATGCAGACAATCTTTTCATGTTTGAGCCCATTGTTGCAGTCACTGTTTCTTTCTATTTTGAGTTGTGCCACATCAGCAAAAGGAGGTCCCAGGGGCTTTACTCTGTTCCTGTCATTAAGGTTGACTGCTTTGAGGAGGCAATTCTTCCCCGGTTGTTTATTGAATGCCTTATCCTGAGGGCTCATTTGGCACTTTACTCTCTGCTATTCATAGGGTTTTCAATGGCTAATTGTTTGGGGAGTGGGCTGCCAAGTCCTTTTCCCTAGTCTGTCTTAGTCTGGAAGCTCAGTTGAAACCTGTTCACCATGGGTGGCCCTGATGGTATCTGAAATTCTGGTGGCATAGCTTTCAGCATCACAGCAACACTTCGGCCCCCACAGCATCACAACCTGACAGGCACATGGGGTTATTTCTTGATATGTAGTGCTAAATCCCATCTATCAAACATTGTCACATGCCCCAAGATATTTCATGAACCAAAACATAGGACTCTTGGTCCTTTTTTCAGTGTTTAGTAGTTAGACTGCAGAAATTAGACAACTGTTAGTAGATGCATGATAGAGGTGTCCCAGTGGGTCATGGGAAATCTGCATGCCAAGGTGCACATGCCACCAGCAGGGACCACTGCCAGCCTTCTGAACGCTAACTCTCTCTGAGTCTGGAAGATCAGAGGAGGGTTTTCAAGAGTCAGGGATGTTTCCAGCTGGCCTTAGAGGATTGATACCCCTGGCTGAAACCAGGAGGAGGTAAACACTGTGGGCAGGTGTGAGCAGGGGGCAGGGTTCCATGACAGAGGAGTGAGGGAAGGTTGGGGGACATTGGAAACTGAGCAGGGGATCTGATACCTTCCAGTCATTTAGGGGAAAATGAGAAAGTGTTGAGTGGTGAAGTGAAGAGGGGCCCTCTGCTACCTTGTAGCTGCCCTCTCTTATAGCTGGTAGAGGTTTCTCTGAGTGAGATTTGGGCCCTCTGTGTCTACACTGGTTTTCTGGTATTAGGCTACTTGTGGGTAGGAGGGGAGAATAGTCTCTACTTCCTTCTTGGCTACCTGCTAGGTTGATGTAATCTGTACTTGGCCTTACCTTCTTCCAGCTCCCAGCCCTTCCCCATGTAGGCGCCAAGTCCGCCAAGCTGTCTGAAACATGAGGCCAGGTGGAGAGGAAAGAGAACTGAGCTGCCTGAAAGGAGGCCTGTCAGATCCTGGATCTGCCACTGCCTGAGAGAGTGGGTGACCTGGGTACCCTTCACTTAGCCTCAGTTTCCCCATCTATAAAATGAAGGTGATGGTGAGAAGTTCTTTGTATTTCCCTGGTTTCATGAGGTCTGCCAAGTCTAACTGGGGAATCCCAGATAACTTTCCTTTGTTCTGCACTGCTTTGGCAATGTGAGATGGATTGGCAGGAGTCTGATGCTTCTCTTAAGGGTCTGAATATAGATGATAAGGTCATATACCCTTGGCTGGGAGTTGCTATGTTAGTTAGCTGTTTGTCACCGTGACAAATATCTGAGCAAAACAACTTCAAAGATGAAAAGATTTATTTTGGTTCACAGTTTCAGAGGTTTTAGTCTAAGGTCATCCGGATCCATTACTTTGGGCTTGAGGTGAGGCAGGACATCATGGTGCTGGAAACATGTGGCAGAGGAGGCTGCTCACCTCATAGCAGCCAGGAAGCAGAAAGAAAGGGCTGCTCAAACAAAATCCAGCCTTCAAGATTCCACGCTCCATGACCCACTTCTTCCTATGAGACCCCACCTCCAAAAGCTTCTACCACCTCTCAATAATGCCCTCAAATTATGAAACCCATCAGTGGATTAATCCACTGATTAGATCACAGCCCTCATGATCCAATCACTTCTCAATGATTGGATCTACCACCTGGGGACCAAGCCTTCAACACATGAACTTTTTTTTTGGGGGGGGGGTGTTCATATTCAAACCGCAATACTTGTCAAGAGTTAACATGTAGTATATAGATCAGGACAGAATATGTGGAGAAAAAAGTCATTTGGGCTTTTTCTGCTGGTCAATCTGGAAGCCTATGCCTGGCTGGTCAATCTGGAAGCCTATGTCCCTGAAGGCCAGTGTTCACTCTTCCTCTGGACAAAGCTACACATGCCAGACTGTGGGTGGGTACACTCTTGCTGTCAGGTGCTGATGTGGTGGTGGAGAGGTCAGACTGGCTGGGTGAAGCTCTATGGACCAGAATAGTGGGCTGGGACCACTCTATGTGGGTTGGTCCTGAAGCCTTCTCAGGAGAGATGGGGTGCCAGGAGCTGCCACAGGAAGAGCCATGTCAGCAGGCTGTTTTTGCTCATGTCTCATAGTTCTATGTGGATTAGATCTGGTTCTATTCCTAGATCTTTTCCTAATATTTATTTACTGTCCTTTGTGGGTAAGAGAGTTTTGTGCTTTTCTCCCTCCCGCTTCCAGTTTGGACACTTTGCTCCCAGTGTTTACCACTGACTTCAAGCACGAGCGACTCTAGGCAGATTGGTACAAGTCTGTTCCCATCTTGGGAAGGCACATGGCTGTCCTTCCACCTTCTGGGTTACTTCAGGCATCCTTTCCCATATTTTCTCTAAACCTGCGCATCTTTCCTGAACTGCATATGATATGATGGGGCTGGTGCCTGGGATTTAAGTCAAGGAAAGGTAAGTTCCTGGTCTTATTTCTAATGTCTATGGTGGTTATGCCTACAGCAATACCACTGTGGCATTCGATCTCATCAGAACTCAGAAGCTAAGCAGGGTTGGGCCTGTTTAGTACTTGGATGGGAGACCACCTGGGAACACCAGATACTGTAGGCTTGGGAGAAGGACTTGGCAACCCACTCCCAAAAATCAATCAGCCATTTAAAACCCTAAGAATATAGAGAAGCACTGACAATGGTGTTTTGTCTATTGTACGGAGGGTCACTGTGAGTCAGACACTGACTTGATGGCACCTAACATCGACAACAACATGGTGACTACATTTAGTAAACCCCTGATCAAAACATATGGCCTCACATAGAACCTGAAAATCTAGGTAGGATGATCTGACACGCAGTAACTGGGTACCCTTTTTGAGGAGAGCCTCTTGGCTTCCCTGAGACCAGATGACCGAAGACCCCTCTGGAATGGTATTGGACTTACTTAGAACCACACCTCTGTCTTGTCAGGGACACATTCTTGCTCCCTTTAGTGCAGACCTGAGGCCAGAGCAACACAGCATGGACCAGCAAAACCTTTGGGCTATTTCCCTGCCTGGAAGCAGGGACTCACTGCTAGCCCCCTTCCTTACTAAAGTGCTAAGAGAATTAAATAAGAATGTTTTGAAGTCTCCTGAGAATTCCCATCTAAAAGGAGCTATGGGAGTAGGAGGAGTTAATGTTTCAAAGGAAAGAAAGAGGAATCCACATTGCTTTAGGCACTGAAACCTAGAATGTGAGGTCAAAGAACAACTTGTGGCCGCTGAAAGGGAGGATCCTATAATTCTGAATTATAGGATCCTTGGGTTGTGTCCTTGGCTGACTCAGAAGGCAGTTCTGCATGTGCTTAGTACATTTATGTGTATGTTTCCCGGAGCCTGTGGAAAGCCCACCACCAAACCAAAGGGCCCAGAGTGTGACTGTTGTGAAGAAGGCTAAGGGGGAAGACTCCACTCAACCAGCCTATAGATTCTGTGGAGGCCTAATAGAGACCCGTAACTCCACTCCTTGCAAAGGGGGTAGTAGCATCATTCCAAGTCTGAATCCCACTAGGAGCCCAAACTCCTTACAACACTCTTCTTATATGAACAGAGCTATCCCATCCTGGCAAAAGTATCAGCATGAGACAAGTCATGGATAACAAGGGTAATTTTTTTTAAAAAATGAAGGTCTTCCTATTGAATAAATGGATCGTGGCATGGATCATTGAAAGCTACTAATATCAGAAAGACAACTGACATTAAGCATCTCCAAATGGACACATATGGCACCACCTATGAAGGGCTGGGATTTAGCTCAGTTGGTAGAGCACTGCACTGCAGTCTCTGAGGTCCCGAGTTCAATTCCCAGCACTGCAAAAATGGGAGAAGGACCTGGCAATCCACTCCCAAGGCAATCCCGAAACAGTCAGCCATTGAAAACCCTATGAGGGTCTGACTATGAGTCAGAGACCGACTCAATGGCACCTAACAACAACAATGAAGGAGTTTTCCTAGAACCTCAAATCTGAATCTGGAAATACAGGGGACAGAGGAAAATGAAAACAACACTATGAGGAAGTGATCAGCAAAAGCCGGACAGGAAAATCATACAGTTCAAAACACTTGGTATATTTAATGAATGACGTATAAGAAAAAGAGAGGAAAGGATGAAGAGGAGTAGGAGAAGGAAAGAGGAACCTATAGATTTAAAAGATGCTTTAGGAATGTATCAACTAATTGCAATGTATGACCTGGTTTGGATCTTGGTTTGACAAAGCAAGCTGTAAAAACAAAAAACAAAAACTTTATGACATAATTGGAGAAACATGAGTGCCAACTGGATACTGATGATGTTAAAGAATTGATCATTGTTTTAAAAGCATGATAGGTACTATGGTTATAGTATTTTTTAAAAAGAATCCTTATTAGCCAGGCACGGTGGCACACGCCTATAATCCAAGGGACTTGAGAGGCAGAGGCAGGAGGATCCCAAGTTCAAGACCAGAGGCAGTCTGCATAATTTAGTGAGACCTTGCCTCAAAAAGAAAAAAAAAAAAAAGTGAAAAAATGGGGTAGGGGTGCAGCTCAGTGGTACAGCACTTGCAAAACTTGCAAGTGTGAGGCCCTGGGTTCAACCCTCAGTACCATGGGGGAAAAAAAAAGAATCCTTATCTTTTAGAGATATATTGAAGTATTTATAGGTGAAATAATATATCTGAGATTTGCTTCAAACTAATCTGAGAGAGGGAGAATAGGCGTGTAGATGAAATAAGATGGCTATTAGTTGATGATTATCGAAGTTTAAAAAAAGAAAGGAGCTATTTTTAGCTGGGTGTGATGATGCATGCCTGGAATCCCAGCACTGGGGACTGAGACAAGAGTTTGTAGCCTGGGCTACATAGCAAGATCCTGTTTCAAAAAAACCAAACCAAACCAAAACAAAAGCCTATTTCTAATGAGATGGGTTTTTGTTTGTTTTATTTTGTTTTGAGACAGTGTCTCATAAAATACCCCAGCTTGGCCTTGAGCTTGCCATCCTCTTGCCTCAGTCTACTGAGCTCAGAGATTATAATCATGTGCCACCCACTTTGCCCTGCCTCCAATGAGATTTGATAAAACCTTTTATGGGACCATTTGACTCCAAGTTGATTCAGAAATCTTGTGTGTGGAAATTTCTCTCGGTCTCAGCATCATGGCTTTATTGAAGTATTTGCAACTCAAATGAATTTTAATACAGTAGGACATAGAATAAGACAATTTTCAGGGTTGGCATAAACTAGTAGTAATAATGACAGTAACTTATGTCAGTCTAAGAAGAGCCTACTATGCACTGACTACTGTTCTAAGCTCTTTGCATTAGTTCACTTAATCCTCACAACTCTATCAGGTAGATGCCATTTATCCACCTCAGGTTTTATAATGTACTATTAATTTTGGAACAATTTTATTTTTACAGAAAAGTTGTAAGTATGAGCCAGGCATGGTGGTGTGTGCCTGTTATTCCAGCAATTTAGAAGACCGAAGCAGGATTGTGAGTTGGAGGCCAGAGGCAGCCTGTGTAACTTGGCGAGACCCTGACTCAAAATAGAAAATGAAAATGATCTGGGAGTGCATTCCAGTTGTAGAGAACTTGCAAAGTATGTGTGAATCCCTGGATTCAACTCAAAAAGGAAGGAAGGAAGAAAGGAAGGAAGGAGGGAAGGAAGAAAAGAAAGAAAAAAGAAAGAAAAATAAGAAAAGTTGCAAATATGGTACAGGATTCCATATATATAGTATTCTAAAGCTCCTGAGCCTGCAGCCATACCACTGTGGCATCTGATCCTGTAAGATCTCGGAAGCTAAGCAGGGTCTGGCCAGGTTCTTGGATGGGAGACTGCTTTGGAACACAAGGTGCTGTAGGCTTGGAAGAAGGACACCGCAGACTACTCCCAAAAAACAACCAGCCATTGAAAACCCGATGAATAGCAGAGAAGCAAGACAATAGTGTTTCGTCTGTTGTATGTAGGGTCACTATGAGTCAGATACTGACTCTACAGCACCTAACAACAACAAAGCTCCTGAGTCTGGCCCTTCCTCTGTAATTGGAGCTGGTAATGCTTGACTCCAAGGGCCTCCCAGGACTTTGAGTGTGAAATGAGAGAATTCACATGAAACCACGCACTTTGCAAATCATGGTGACTCTTCAAGGCTTGCTTATTATTGTTCATGAAAGAGTCACTCAACAGCTATGTCTTTATTAATTTGTGTTTGCTCATGATAATACCTTTACCAAAGCAAACAAAGCAAAACAAAACAAAGCAAATCAGATTTTCAACAAGAAGGTCCAAACGAAAGGGCATTTGGAGTAAATTCTGGGGTACCTAGTATTCAGCTATGTGGTGGATTGGGACTCTGCTATAATGTTTTCTAAAACAGTGCTTCTCACACTTTAATGTGTATGTGAACCATAGGAGTCAACGTGGATTTATGACTGAAAAATGCTGGATGGGGTTCTCAGATTCTGCTTTTCTAACAAGCCTCTCATGTGAACAGAATGCTGCCAGTCCAAGGGCTACACTTTGAGAGCAATGTCCTCGGGGGGTGCCATGTCAAGTGGTGAAAAGAGAAGAGAGAGTACAGCCCAGCGCCCTGGGAAGGGCACAGCTCCCTGCTGACCTGTTTGTGTCGTAAGGAGAGATTTCCAGAAAAGTCTTGTTGGAAGCTCTGATTGTGTCTCAGTGCCCTCACTTCCTTCCTTTCCCATGTCATGGGAAGAGGCTGTTACCTTCCCAAGCTGTGTATTTGCTCTGAATTTTGGAGATGAAAGATGTACATTGTAAGTGCTTGAGCCCCTTGTGGGGGTGGGAGAAGGAAGGAAGGTGATTACACCATATATAGAGTGACTGTCCTTTTGAGGGGGTGCACTGCATTTCCTCATGGCTGCACAGTAATGCAGAGATAGCAGAATTGGCTAATTACTGCATGGTGGAGGACAGCAGAATCTGGTGCAGACTGCACCTTCTCTTTTGGTGTGGGGGGCAGATACTTTTATTTTGAGGATTGGAAGTGGTGGAAGAATATTGAGTTATAGGTTTTAAAGAAGGGAAGGAATAAATCTCTGTCATTTCTTGCTGCATTCCTCTGATACCTTTTGTCCTCACCTATGCCCAGCTTTCCTGGCTTTGCGTACCCACATATTACCCTCATTAACACCCCAAAGACCCCTACTGCAGAGCTTCTCCGTAAGTGCCTCATTGTCTCCCACTCCTAACATTGTCCTCTCTTCCTGTCCCCTGACATCAGAATTTCTTTTCTGCCCTCAGCCTAGCTGAATTTTTCCAATTGGTAGGAGAATGACCTAATGCAATTAATTCATATTAAGAGAACCATGACTGTGAATCCAAGTGGCTGTTAGTTATTTGCTATTTTATGTGTTGTAACACACATGGATCCCTCTCTCCTCTTTTCCTCCCAGTCAGAGCCCATTCCTTGGGGAGTCCCTGAGGCTTTCTAGAGGTCTCTTTGTGTACTTAGTGATACTGCACGAGTGTGGTTGTTGGGGGAGCTGTGGGGACAAAGCCCAGGTCTGCCTGGTACAGATGCGTCTGTTCAGGGAGAGGGATTTCCTCTGCCTCCACTACAGGGCCCCACTGAAAGCAGGAAGCTATGACATAAGGGAGATTTGCTGTAGTGGTGTGCTTTTCACACTCAGTCCTGTAGTGCAAACTTAGAGGCTGTTGTGTGCACTTATGTGTATGTGTGCATGTGTATGTGTGTGTTTGTGTATGTATAGTAGTAGTAGTAGTAGTAGTAGTAGTAGTAGTAGTAGTCAAGGAACTGCTTTGTGTCATCCCCTTTCAACCAAATCATCTTTGCTTTGATTTTTTTTCTTCTTTTGTCACAGAGTTTTGACATATAGCCCAGGCTGGTCTGGAACTCTTGATCCTCCTGCCTCAGCCTCCTAGTGCTGGGATTATAGGCATGTGACATTGCACCCAGTTTTCATCTGTTTTATACATGAAACTTCTATGTAAGATTTATTTTGGGAAAAAAATTCTTAAGTACAAGAATGCTTAAAAGTGGTTGTCTCTGGCAAGCAGAGCTAGGCAGGTGAAGAATGGGGCCGTGGGGTCATTTCTATTATACAGCCTTCTGGGCAATTTCATTTTTGCTTAGCTATATTATCACTTCACTTAAAAAAAAAAAAGGAAAATAATAAGAAAAGAAAAAGCCCTCTGTTGTTAGAGCAAGTTGGGAACTCCTCGCCATTGTAGAAAACTCAGGAACAGGAGAAGGAGGACCTGAGGTGTTGACTGCTAGGCTGTGAACTGCTCTGTCACTGTGGGCAAGCTGCTTAGAGTGTCTCCTCAGCTGTGGAATCAGAGAGGAGGGGTCCTTCCTCTCCTCAGAGGTTGGACCATGCAGTTCTCTGAGAAGCCCCTGTTCACAGCTATGGGGACAGAACTCTCCTCCCAGTCCCTATTGTGCTTGGAAAGGCTGAGGACTAACTTCTAGCCTGTAATTAGTGCTGACCCCTGGCCCATCTTACTCAGAGAATTCCTGGGCTGCAGAGGAAGGAAGATTTTGACCAAAGTATTGTGCTTCTGATTGGCCTCCAAGATCCATGAAAATCCCTCCCAGAAGCCTTGGAAAGTAGCTGGGCAGGCGCCTGCAGAGCGTACAGGACATGCTCCTGAGTGAGTTGAGTGTGTCAGAGTAGCTTCTGTGCATCTGCTGTGAGGCTGAGTGTGAGGGTAGGAAAGAGTTCACACAGCAGGCCTGTCTTCAGAGAGCACAGGAGAGTCAGGATCCAGGATGTCTAGTACAGCAAAAGGGAGCTTTGCCGGGGAGGGGCTGGCTGCCGCCTTCCAATATTTTGGCGATTCCTCTGTGGATGAGTGGTAGCATCTTCCTTGTTCATATTTGTGTTCCTGGTGCTTGAGCTCAAAGCTCATTTATTCAGCTAATACTCAGTGAGCACTATAGAAGCTGAAAGAACAACCATCAACAAGAGGGTGACATTGGTGTTTCAGGAGCTGACAGCCCAGGGAGGGACTCAGGCAAGTTGTCAGGACTATGCAGAGTGGCAGGAGCTGCCATGGGGAAGATGCTTAGCTGTCACAGAGGGCACCTGTTGTTATTGTGGTCATGGCAATCACAGCTGCTTCTGGCTGGGCTTCCAGGCAGTGTTCCTGGGTTTCCTCTGGGTAGACCCATATAGAAGAGTCACACAGGCCCAGGTGGACAGCCCTGACCCTTGGAGCCTTGACAGCCAGGCTCCGCCTCTGAAAGGAGACCCTGAAGAAACCCTGACCTGGAGGAAACAGGGTGGTGGCTGCTGGCCCAAGGGAGATAGTCTGTCCCTTGGCTGTCCTAGGTCCTGACATGTTGAGACACAGCCTGGCTTTTCCCTCTGCTCCTAAGGGAAATCTGGACCTGCCAGTTCTCAGGATAAGGCAGGAATCTGCCTGTCTAGACAGACTGGGTCTGTGTGGGAGCCAGGCACTGCTCTGTGGGCTATTTCTCTGAAAGTGGAGATGATTGTCCTGCAGTACTGATGGGCAGAAAAGGGCCTCATGCAGTCATGGGTGAAAATGTCTGCTGTGAGGCATGGTATTCATTGATTAATTCCCTCATCAATCAGGAACCAGTCATTAAGTACCAAAGGTCTGCCAGCCTCCGTGCTCAGTGTTCTTATATTCTGATTAAAATTTCACAGCCACCCTACAAGAGAAGTGTATTATCTTCATTTCATAGGTGAGAAAACTGAAGCCCAGAGAGCTAAAAATAAAAAGATGTTTGTCAGTGTTCACCTTGTACCAGGTACTGTGCTGGATACTTACATGGATCAATGTATTTGATCTGCATCACAGCCTGTGAATTGCTTGTCATCCTTACTTTAATAATGAAGAGACTTGACCACAGTTCCACTGCCAGCTAATCCTGGGGTTCTTCCTAGATCTGAGCCCCCTGCACCCTGAGAGGGCTGCTGGTTAACCTCTGTCCCTCTGTGATGCCAACGTGGGCCATGACAAGGCCACTTGGAGGCAGCTGTGGGAGGAGGCTTGGTGTGTGGGAAGAGCTCATTTTAAAGGCTGAGGTCTAATGCAGATCACAGTTCAGGTAGACAGAAAAGATATGTTGGACGTGACACACATCTTTTCTGCATCCTGAGAGGCTTGAAGGAAACTTGTTAGGCAGTGCCAAGGCCTGTGATGACTTCGATCAGACTTAGAGGAACTAGGTAGGAGAGGCAGCCCTGAAGGCACCTGGGAGCTGCTAATTGGAGGTGGTGATGACGGAGGAGATGGCACAGCCACCATGTGAGCCACATGCCCAGCAGAGGCTCTGGCTGCTGCTGGGAGTCAGGGCTGGGTGGGAGGGGAGTTTGGAGGTAAATGTACTTATAAGAGGACTTGGACCATTTCTTCCACTCAAATGCTGCCCTCCAGGGTTGTGGGCAAAGGGAGTCTGGGTGTGGATCCGAAGTCAAATAAATACCTGTAAGGGTGGAGACAAGGGAATGGGCCACCTGCAAGCCTGGGCAAAGAAATGCGGTGGGCAGTGCTATTTTGTTCCTATGGGAAAAGTCTTCTCTGCAGTCAATCAACTTGGCCATTGGTACGACTGTAAATGAGTGAGTGGTCTTGTCTTGCAATGCCTGTAACACTTTAGGGCTACCACTAGCCATGTATGAAATGGGCCAAGGTGCATCTTTGAAGTGGTGCCCTGCAGTTTGCAGTTTCTCCCCATGCTTGTTTACTGGGCCAGTGGATGGTGCAGTGTTGGCCATGCAGACTATTTAGAATTCCTTCTGCTTATGTGTGCTCAGGATCTGAGATAATACACAAGGAGAGGCATGTAGCCAAGTTTTAATTTGAAAATAAAGGTACAAGATCAAAGGACAGAAGCCAGACATGGTGGCATATGCCTATAATTCTATCACTAGAGAGGCTGAAGCAGGAAGATTGTGAGTTTGAGACTAGCCTGGGCTACATGATGAGTTTGAGTTCAGCCTGGGCTACAAAGCAAAACCCTGTCTCAATAAATAAATAAATAAATGAAAAGTCACAAGCCTGCAGCCGGGCGAGTTGGCGCATGCCTATAATCCCAGTGGCTCAGGAGGCAGAGGCAGGAGGATCGCAAGTTCAAGACCAGAGGCAGTCTGCGTAACTTAGTGAGACTCTATCTTAAAAAGTAAAAAAATGGGCTGAGGGTGCAGTTCAGTGGTCCAGCACTTGCAGAGCATGCAAGCACAGGGTCCTGGGTTCAATTCCCAGCACAACACACACACACAAAAAAAAAAAAAAAAAAAAGAAAGAAAGAAAAAGAAAAAGTCACAAGCCCTTGAAAAGATTATGGTTTAGAAAAACTATGATAAGGCCTGGGCATCTGCATTTTAACATGTTGATTCTCATATACCCTCAACTTTGAGAGCCACCAATACAAAGGAGGAAGGAAATATAAGCCACTACTGTTGTCACTGACCACCTAGACAACAAAAGAGAAATAAGGTATGTTATGTCCTTTTCACTATCTGAAATGAGGAAGGGTGTCAGCTTTTCAGGGTAGGCAAACATTGTTATGGTAATAATTTCTGAAAGAAAGCCATTATGTGAGTCCTGTTACAAAGAGGACTGTAAGACATGATGATAATTTGGGGTAGGGGAGGCACTTTGCATCCCTAAAGGGGTCTGTTTTGCTAGTTGCCCCCACAGCTGCAGTCCACCCACAAGCCACAGGCCCTCTGCATCAGGACCTGCCCACGTGTGGTTGCCATCACTTCCTTCAGTTGGCCAGTAGGAGGGACATTGCCGGAGCAAGAGTGCAGTGACTTTGGGAAAGGGACCAGATGTGGGGGGTGAGGGATAGTGGAGGATGCCCTGGGCCTGTGCAGTAAGTTTGAAGGTGTGACCTATATGGAGTTCCTAGGTAACCAATAATGTCAAGAGTCTTTCTAGGGTTCAGTGGCTCCCTTCAGAGTGGCCCTCCACTAGCAGTTGAGTGACTGAAGTGACAGGTTGTAGAAGAGAGATGTAAAAGGGAAAAAAAATCTAGTTAATACCATCTGGTCCTGAGAAAGGCCTAAAGCTATTTTACTAAAGACAATAAACCTGTAACAACTCAGACATTATGAAAACCAAGGAAAAGATTTGCAACATATCTGACAGGGTTACTCTCACAAGTATATAAAGAGCTTTTCCAAATAATAACAAAAAGACAAACACTCCAATAAAAAAGCACATATGAGAGGCAGTTCAGATTACCAATAAATATAGGAAAAGATGTTCATTCTTACTAGTTACAAACTACAAGTTAATTCAAATTAAAATGATATATCTTTCAAATATCAAAATATTAAAGTTGAAAAAAATAATAACCCAGTACTTGGTGAGATGTTTTGGGGTTAGATGTGTTCAGGATATTTAAGGCTGTTGGAAGTGTTAATGGGACAATCTTTCTGGAGAATAATTTTTTAAACATGAAAAACCTTAGCTAGGTGCTATGGCACACACTTTTAATCCCAGCAACTCAGGAGGCTCAGTCAGGAGGATCACAAGTTCAAGGCAAGTGGCAGCCTGCACAATTAAGTGAGATCCTATCTAAGAATAAAAAATAAAAAAGGGTGTAGGGGTGTGGAGCTCTTGCGTAGCATGCATGAGGCCCTGGTTTCAACTCCCCAGTACCACAAAAGCAATAACAACAACAGGGGGAAAAAAAAAAAAAGGAGAAGGAAAAGGGTGGGAAGAGAGAAAGAAAAAAGAGAAAGAGAAAAAGAAAAAGAAAATCAAGCCGGGTGCCATCAGTGTACACCTGTAATCCCAGCTACTCAGGAGGCTGAGGCAGGAGGATTATGATTTCAAGACCAGAGGCAGCCTATGCAATTTAACAAGACCTTGTCTCAAAATAAAAAAATGAAAGAGAGACTGGGGTATGCAACTTAGTGGTAGAACACTTGCTTAACTTGTACAAGGCCCTAGGTTTAACCCTCTGGCACTGAGGGAAAAAAAAAAAAAAAGAAACAAAAAAAAGAAGAAAGAAAGAAACAAAGAAAAAAAAATACATATGCCCTTTAACCAAGGATTCCACCTCCTGGAATTTCTCCTAAGAAAGATATCCAGGCCGGGCACAGTGGCACCTGCCTGTAAACCCAGTAACATGGGAAGCTGAGGCAAGAAGATTGTGATTGCAAGGCCAGAGGCAGTCTGCGTAATTTAGCGAGACCCTGTCTCAAGATTTAAAAAAAAAAAAAGAAAAAAAGAGGGAGTTGGAGGTACAGCTCAGTGTTAGAGCACTCGTAAAGTATGTGTGAGGGCTGGGGTTCAGCCCTTGCAGTACTGCAAGGAAGAAAGAAAGAAAGAGAGGAAGAAAGGAAGGTAGGAAGGAAAGAAAGGAAGAAAGAAACAGAAAATCAAGCTGGGTGCCATAGCACACACCTGTAATCCTAGTGACTTCAGAGGCTGAAGCAGGAGAATAAGGTTCAAGGCCAGAGGCAGCCTTCACAAATTAGTGAGGCTCTGCCTCATGGAAAAAAAAAAAAAAAAAAAGTGGGAGCTGGATGTGCAGCTCAGTGGTATAGCACTTGGTTATCATGCAAGAGGCCCTGGGTCCAGCACCCTACTGTTAATCCCCCTCCAAAAACGATAATCAAAATGTGTGTAGAGATTTAGCCATAAAGGTATTCATAATAGTGTTATTAATGATATTAAAAAACGGAAATGAGCTAGGCGTGGCGGTGCACACCTAAAATCCCAGCAACTGGGGAGGCAGAGGCAGGAGGATCATGAGTTCAAGGCCAGAGACAGACTGTGTAACTTAGTGAGACCCTGCCTCAAAATAAAAAGTAAAAAATGGGCAGAGGGTACAGCTCATAATGTTGTTGTTGTTGTTAGGTGCCGTCAACTCGGTATCCGACTCATAGCGACCCTCTGTTCAACAGGGGAAGCACTATTGTCAGTGCTTCTCTGCTGTTCATAGGGTTTTCAATGGCAGATTGACTTTTGGGAGGGGGTTGCCAGGTCCTTCTCCCAAGCCTACAGCTTCTGGTGTTCCCAGGCGGTCTCCCATCCAGGTACTAACCAGGCCCGACCCTGCTTAGCTTCTGAGATCTGATGGGATCAGATGCCACAGGGCTACCGCTGCAGACAGCTCATAATAGAGCACGTATAATGAATGTGTGAGTACCTGGATTCAATCTCCTAGTACTGGAAAAAAAAAAAAAAGGAGACTAAAAAATAGTATATACAACATTATCCTACTTACATTTAAAAAATGAACAAATAAAAAAGATTAGAATGTGCACTGAAAAAAAAAATCCAAGAGAACAGACATCCAAATGATAGCAGTTATTTCAGGAAGATAGGATTAAGGAAAAATTTTATCTTTCTCTTTCTGCTCTTCTGCTTGCTTCCTTTCTTTTCTTTCTTAAAATAATGAACATAGCCAGGTGTGGTGGCTCACACGTAATCCCCTCAGGTTTGAGACCAGAGGCAGCCTACTTAATTTAGAGAGACTCTGTCTCAAGATTAAAAAAAAAGGGGGGGGGGGCTAAGGGAGCAGGCCAGTGGTAGAGCATTTGCAAAGCATGTGCAAGGCCCTGGGTTCAACTTCCAAGTACTGCAAATAAATAAATATAAATAAATAAAAGAACGCATCTCTTTTGTAATAATAACAAGTCAAGAATGTTTTCTTTTTTAAGTGAGTCTGCCAATGAAGTGTTCCTGCTGTATTGAGGTCTGGCTGAGAGTAACAAGGCCCTTTACCACACTTCCTGCCTCTTGAATTTAGATCAGCATCTCTACAGACACTGGCCTGTTTTGTGCCTGGTGCTGAACTGAGGCGGAAGGATCTCAAGTTTGAGGCCAGCCTGGCCTATATCTTGAGGCCTTGTCTCAAAATAACAACAATAATAACATCAAAAAAGAATTTCTCAGGCATTAAGATACCAGTTTACTGAGCTAGGGGTATAGATCAGTGGTAAGGTGCTTGCCTAGCATGCACAAGGTCCTGTGTTCTATCATCAGCACTGCCCCCTGACAAAAAACCCAAGTGTATAGAAGAAAACGGACAAGTAATAATTGGTTATGTAGACACAGAACACACATATTCCTTTGCAGAGCCACCTATTCAGTGTGAAGTTTAGGAAATTAGAAAGGCTTTTTGGTCTCTAAGTAGTTTCTTCACTTGCCCAATGTTTGCATAAACTTGCCACCATTAAAGTCACTTCTTGGTCAAAGGTTAAAGATTAAAAAGAAAGTGTGATATATATACACCAAGGAGTTTTATTCAGCCATAAAGAAGATTGAAATTATAGTATTTGTAGGAATATGGATAGAACTAGAGATCATCATTTTAAATGAAATGAGCCAGACCCAGAAATACAGACTTCATAGGTTTTCTGTCAACTGTGGGTGCTAGATTTCAATATATAGTCAATATTTTAATAGATATGTCACAGGGGAACATGGGCCAGAGAAAGGCTAAAAGCTCACAGGCTGAGTACAGGAGAGCCGCGCACTAAAGGAGAAGGGTCAGCAGGATGGGAAGGAGGTAGTTTAGAAGATGAGCTGTTTGCATCACCATTTGATGACAGATGGCCCCCTATCCCTGACAGTGATAGGAGAACCAGCCTGGATTTCTGTCTTTTCTCTGAAGCCCTTTCTTACTCTGCAGTCTGAGTTCATGCTTAAGGTTTGTTTTTATGACCTAGTCTCCTGGCCTTTGCCCAGGCTTTGGGGCTGTCTGGTGCTTCAGGGAGTGAGTGAGCTGGCTGTTCTGCTAAAATGCTTTCATTAATCAAACGTACATCTGACTGTTAGGAACTCAAGTGATAGCAGGGTACCCAACACAACTGAGCATAATTGGCCCCTTGAACTATGTGTTGTCCCCTTCCTTCCATCCCCAAAGGAAGAGAGGAAAGGGTAAGCTCAGCTTCTCAGTGTGTTTCTTGGAGAAAGTGGCTACTTGACGAGGAGGAAGTAAGGTAGAGAGGTGGTGATTGGAGCCTCCACAGGATGAAGACTTTGTGTATTACTCTTTGCCTGTCCAACTTTTACAGATATTTTATTCACATTCATCCTTTTCACTAGTGTTTGTCTGATCTTTATCATAGTCTATAAGCCCTTCAAGTTGTGGGGTGTGTCTCGTTTATGGTACTTAGGACAATGATCAATAAACAAGGGATAGGAGAATAATTTAATGAATGGATGGATGGGTAGATGAATGGGTGAATGGGAGTGTGTGTGTGTGGGGGGGTACCCTCCAAGCCCTGCTATGCCATGGTAACTTATGTCACTATGTAGACTCTAGACTCTAAGGGAAATAGCAGTGGACACTGAGCTGTATTTTCAGTGCACACCTTTCTATTTATCATCAATTCTAACTTTAATTGAGTTTAATTTATTTTAGATGTTGGACTTGTGGGCTCATGTTCATTAGACAACAGCATCAAAATGTGCCTGCACTTAAAAATAGACTACAAAAGGTAATTATCCCTCAGCCTGATTTGGCTCTGCTCAACAATTCCTTCCTTTTTGTGCTTTAGGAATTATTTTTTGCTGACCAAAAAGAATTAAAAAAAAAAAAAAAAAAAAAGGAAGGAAGGAAGTTAGTCTGCATGACCAGAGAATTAAATAAGCCAACCTGTGAAAGAAGCTGCCACAGGCCAGCACAGAGAAGCCACCTATGACTTTGTGGACTGGGGCCATTTACAGGCCAGGTTTCAGTTCCCTGGAGACTTCTGTTTTCTGACCCTTATCCCCCACATGTTCTTTACTGTTGACTCTGAGTTTGACTTGATCAGAATGAATTCTTGAAAGATTAGATAATTTTGCAAATCATCAAGGTGTTTGGTTTCTCTTTCATTTTCATTTATTGCTTAAAACTTTCTTAGGATCATCTAGGAGCATGCTTGCATGCTATCAAGTAGAACTTCTCAAACTGGGTTCCCTGGAGCTTTTGAGATTCCAGAAAGTCTCTTTAGACTGCATAGAGGTGGGAGTTGTTTTAGGGGGATGCAAGTTGGGAATCTGGCAACAAACCTCAGATTTTTGTGTTTGGCATATAGAAAAATTTATTTCCGACAAAGAAGTAATAGTAGAGAATATAGACAGAGTTTGCACCTGGAGAAGCTTAGGTAAACCTGGAAAACAGCTTGGAGAAACTTTGTTTTTATAGGCAAATTGGCATAAGGATATTCCTATTCCTCAGGGGAAGGTAAAGCCACAGAGAGAAGAAGAAAAGTCAAGCTTTTTAAAAGGAAAAGTACCTTGGAAGGAGAAGATGGCGGGACTGAGAGAAGGGACAGCTCAGATAGAGCCATCCCCAAGAAGGGGAGGCATGCACATGGTCACCTGAGAGGAAGAACAAAGACAGGAGAGAGGGAGGGAGAGAGGGAGAGAGGGAGAGGAAGAGAGGGAGAGAGAGGAGAGGGAGAGCAGGAGAGGGAGAGGGAGAGGGAAAGAGGCGGGGGGCGGGGGAAGGGGGGGAGAGAGAGAACATGTACATGTTCCCTCTAGTTTTGTTCAAACTAGTGCACTCCCAGACTCCCAGTGTGGTGTCAGCCCTGGGTGCCCAGCTCTGGGCACCTAGTGTGAGATGAACCTCAAGCTTGGGAAGTTAAGCCCCACCTGGATAAGCCCTATTTAGTAATCTTGTGTGGTTTAGGGTGTATGGGGCCTAAGGTCTTTGTTTTGTAAAAGGGATTCATGTACTTATTTGGCATATCTGAAAGGATAGGCCAAAAGACAGGTGTCTTGGAATATTCTGTCTTTGTTTATACTCAGGTAGCTATTGACCATAGATTAGTGTGTGGGGTCCATTAGAATAATATCCTTCCAATATCTTCGGAGATTTATCTCAATGTGGCCTCATTCAATGAATATGGCTGGATGCAGGAGTTAGAATCTCCTTCCTCTTCCATTTTTCCCACTAATATCTAAGCTATCCTACCTAACAGAAGTGGCGAGTGGGTAGGCTCAGATACCTACCTCAGATAGGTAGGCCTATCCCCTCAAAGAAGCACTGCCTTGTATCTATTTTACATATTGCATTTCTGTGAAAGATTTACTTGAGAGGATGTTATACACCTCAAATAAATGTAAAGGCCATTGTCAAGAGCCTAGAAAGACAGTGACAGCATGGTTAGGGAAGGGAACAGGTTCATTAGACAGCAGGTTTGGCTCACTAGCTGAGAGCAAAGACCTTTTAAATGGCCCCAAGGCCTCTTCTAAGGTTCCTTCTTGACTGGTGATTCCAGTTCCAGTTTCTCCACCTGCTGCTGGCTGGTGCTGCTACTGTTCCCTCCTTGTCCTACCTGCAGAGTTCTCAATGTACCGCCCAACTGGCTTTGAGTAAATTTTTGCTCTCTACCCTCATCTCTCTGGCCTGGAATCCTGACCTGCTTCCTGTCTGCCTTTTGACACCATCGTGTTTCTCACTCTGTTTTGACTTCCTGGCTATTTGGTCTCTTGCTTCCCCTGACCATGGGTAACAGTGTCCCACAGTGTTTTCTGCCTTTCTGGATCCCGACCTTATGAAGGGACTCTGGTTTTCAGCAGCTGTGGTCCCTCCCAGGACTGTCTAATTTTAAGCTGGGATCTGAGGATAGGATTCATTCCAGCTGAATCAGGTTCCAGAATATACTGGGATCGAAAAATGGAGAGCACATCCAGATGTGGTGGTCCAGTGAATGGAAAGAAATAATAATTCACATTCGTAGAAAGCAGTGTTTATGTGGTGCATTCACATCTTGTTTTCATTTCATACTCATAATCTGGTGAGCCTGGGATATTCTTATGTCTGTGTCAGGCACACAGAAACTAAGGCTCAAGGTTATATGGTTTACTAAAGGCAACACGTACGTGCACCTGCAGCCCTGTGGTACCTGATCCCATCAGATTTCAGAAGCTAAGCAGGGTTGGGCCTGGTTAGTACCTGGATGGGAGACCACCTGGGAATACCAGAAGGTGTAGGCTTGGGAGAAGGACCCGGCAACCCCTTCCCAAAAATCAATCTGCCTTTGAAAACCCTAAGAACAGCAGAGAAGCACTGACAATAGTGTTTCCCCTGTTGTATAGAGGTTCGCTATGAGTCTGATACTGACTTAACGGCACCTAACAACAACAACAAAGGCAACAGAGCTAGTCTTTAGAAGCTGGATCTTTTGACTCTAAATTCTGAGCTGGGTGACCTAACTTCTGAATTTAGGTATACAAGATTAGAAGCAGGTTAGTTGCTAAGACAATGGGAGAAAAGATCTTTTTTTCCTCAGTGCTAGAGATAGAATGCAGGGCCTTACACATGCTAGGCAAGTGCTTTACCACTGAGCTCCATCCCCATTCCAAAGGGAAAAGATCTTGTTCATGGGAATTGGAAGTAGCCTAGCTGGAGGATGGGTCTATTGAGAAGGGCTGGGAGAAAAGGAGAAGGAGGTCAGCTACAGAGGCCTTACGGTGGAGCTGGCCAGGCAGAGAAATAGAGAGGGGCCTCAGAGACACCATCCTCAGAATAGGTATGAGCCCCCTGGGATCAGGATGATCTGGTTCCTGAGGACTGTAGATTTGAGCTGCTCCTGCCTTTGAGACACTTGGCTGAAGATCCTATTCCCCACTTGGGCTGCACCTGGGATGGCTTTGAGTGGAAGTTTCTAAGCATAATCCACGCCCTATGGCCTGAACACTTGCCGGGTAATTCCAGAGGAATTGTGGCTCATTGTTCTCCTGGGTGGGAAGAGGAACTGCAGTGACTGCTGTAGGGAAGCTGGAGGAAGAACCCTGTCTCCACATCCCCCACCTTGGATCACTTCCCAGTTGAGATCTCTCACCTCGCTGCATCTTGTCCCTGGGTTTGGCGCCTGTGTTCTGTGCAACTTGCCTCATCTCCATCTTGCTAACTGGTGGCTTTGGGATAAGTCACTTACTTCCTGGACACTTAGAAACTGGCTCAGAAAAGGAATAAGTTAGACCCACTGTATTCATAAGCCTTATGAAACCTTCAGCAGCTGACCTCTGGGAGATGACAGAACCAGTCTGGCTGGCCATGGCTAAGCACAGGGGGTGGAGAAGGTGGGTAGTAGGAGTGGCCCACCTCCATTCAAGCCTGGAGGGCTGAGTTGTCTTTTGAGAATTTAACATCAGCAATAAAGACAAGTAAACATTAATGCTTATTATTATTATTATTATTATTATTATTATTACCATGTACTGGCAGTTTTAAACAAGATCAGTGATAAAATACTCTTCCATGGGGCCTGGGGATATAGCTCAGTGGTAGAGTGCTTGCCTAGCTGTATGAGGCCTTGGGTTCAATCTACAGCACTGAAAAACAAGCAAAAAACTCCTCTCTTCTGGCGTGGGCCCTTTCCTCACTGCTTGGCACACCATTGCAGGTTAGTTATCTCAAGAGTCTCCTTGATGTTGGAGCCACTAAACATGGATTTGTGTCTTAGCTCTGCTATATGGCCCAACTACCAAATTACTTCTCTAAGCCTGTTTTCTTATCTGTCAAATGGAACAAAGGTAGTGCCTGCAAATATTAAAAGAGAAAATGAATATAAAATTAGCTTGTAAAAAGAATTTGTTGTCTGTTTTTAGGTGCCATCAGGTTGTGAGAACGACCCTCATAGGGTTTTCAATGGCTTTCAGGATTGCTTCAGGAGTGGATTGCCATATCCCTCTCCTGTTTTTCGGTGCTGGGATCAAACCCTACTCCTTGGGGAGTGTGAAGCAGCACTCTACCAACTGAGCTAAACCCCCAGCCCTGTAAAAAGAATGTTGTCTGTTGTTGTTAGATGCCGTCAAGTCAGTGTCTGACTCATAGTGATCCTATGTACAACAGGCAAAACACTATTATCAGTGTTTCCCTGCAGTTCACAGGGTTTTCAATGGCAGATTGATTTTTGGAAGGGGGTTGCCGGGTCCTTCTCCCATGCCTACAGTATCTGATGTTCCCAGGCGGTCTTCCATCCAAGTACTATCCAGGTCCGACCCTGCTTAGCTTCCAAGATGTGACGGGTTCAGAAGCCACAGTGCTACTGTTACAGGCTGTGAAAAGAATGTTGTTGTTGTTGTTAGGTGCCGTTGAGTTGTGTCCAACTCATAGGGACCCTCATAGGTTTTCAATGGCTGATTGTTTCAGGATTGCCTCAGGAGTAGATTGCCACATCCTTCTCCCATTTTTGCAGTGCTGGGAATTGATCCTGGGACCTCAGAGACTGCGGAGTGGAGCTCTACCAACTGAGCTAATTCCCAGCCCTGTAAAAAGAATAGCTGAATGTAAATGCCATAATGCCCACATTACTATACAAATCTATACCCTGGCATGACAGTTGGGTTACTTCCTGTTGTTCATCCCTGGCAGTGAAGAATTTGAGAGGAATTGAACCAGGCTTTTCCATGGAGCTTAGGAGCTAGAGTTGGGGACATTTCCAAGCACTGAGAAGCTGCCCTACGTGTACTCCTTTTCATGGTATAACTAGGCAGACAACAGGAGGGTCCTTGTGAGGTGCTACTCTAGGCCCAGCTGAGTTCTGGAGTGAGGCCCATTTGCCAGTGACCTAACCTCTTGGCAGCCCAACTCTGTCCTCCCAGGTACTGAGTGTGTGGGGAGCTGAGCCCTCTTCCTGGGCCTCTGGGAAGAGTTGTGTGCTCATGACATAATTGCAAGAGAACCTGCCGGTGCAGTAGGGAAGGTAGTTTCAATGTGTTGCAGATTTACTGTCCTGCTAAACCCTCCTACAAGACTTTTGCAAGCCAGCCTCAGGCACCAAGTTCCACCTACCCACACCTCATGCCTTCTGCAGCTGGATAGCCAAGTCCTTTATCGGACTTCATCTCATGATTTCTGAAGCAACTCTGAGAGGTGGGTGGAGCAAGTTTATTGTGCCCACTTGACCAGGGAGAAAACTGAGGCCTCAAGGAGTTGAACAGGCTGCTCAGGGTCATGTGGGTTAAACTAGACACCAGGTCTTCTGACGACAGCCCAGAGATAAGAATTTGGAGAGTGAAGGGGAAGCCTTGGTGTTTATTCAGCGTTGTCTCAGAGTCTTTGGAGTTTTCTGACAGGAAACTTCTCAGGTGGCCCAGGGAGAAGCATGAACTGAAAAGGCAGTTCCTTGTCTGAACCTGTGAAGCTTTGATGACAGGGCAGGACCAATTCAGCCTCCTGATTCCAGCCCTTTGCTGCATTAGATCATGGATTAAGTGTTGACTATTGCTATAGGGAAGAGATTGGAGTGTGTAGGCTTTGCAAATGTATATCAATGCTCTAGGATTCTTTTTTTTTCCCAGTGTGTGTGGTACTAGAGATGAAACCCAAGGCCTTGTGCACGCTAGGTAAGCTCTACCACTGAGCTACCCCTCTAGCGCTACTCCCATAATGTTTGAATTGGTGTTGGCAGTGATTTCCATTAAAAGTTGGATAGCTCTCTGCTCCCTCTCCGCAAGACAACCTAAATGGCTCTGTCCTAACTGAGAGGGGCCCTTGCTAGTCACCCCTCACCCTCATGGCGTAACTGGGTTGCTTCTGCACTGTGGGGGCCTCAACTTCTGGCTGCAGGGCCTTCCTGGAGAGTAGACAAGGACTGTTTTCACCTGCCCTTGGGTCTACTTGTGTCCAGTGGACAATAATAGAGCCAACCTCAGGTTTTACTTTTGTGTATCAGTGTGGGTGCAGTAGCCATGGAGTAGTCCATTGCAAAATTCCACTCCTGTTGTCCCCCAAAGCCTAGGATAATCTTCTGTCTTGATTTGTAGATCAGTTATATTGCCAGCACCTCAAGCTAAAACTGTTGGTGGGAGAGACACTTCTCCTCTCTGCTTTCCTCTATCTTTTTATTTATTTATTTATTTTTAATTTTTTTTTAAATTTTGAAACAAGGTCTCCCTAAATTATAAAGGCTGCCTCTGGCCTCAAATCTATGATCCTCCTGCCTCAGCCTCCTGAATTGCTGAGATTACGGTCATGCTTTCCTGTCTTTCCTCTCCCCTTAAGTGATGTCAGATAAAAGCATGCTGCTGGGGAAGTGTAATACTGAAAAGGACAGGGAATGATAATAGTGATCATGGTGGTGTTTCTCCATCTGTGAAACAGAGATAATCAGAGAGCTGTTAAATCAGTGGTTCTTTAGCCCTGGCTTCCAATGAGAGTCACAGGGGGACTTTTAAATATCTCCATCTCCAGGCTGCAGCCCAGGGCTAGATCAGAATCTTTGGGCCTGCAACCCAGAACCAGTAGTTTTAAAATTCCCCAGGAGTTTCCAATATGCCACTAGGATTGAAAACCAGTGCTCTGGGATTAAAAGAGTTGACTAATTGCTTAGAACATAGATAGTCCCACATCTGGCTGTGTACTAGAATCATGACTGAGGACACTTAAAATTATACCAGTTGCCTGGCTATGCATTTCAGACCATCTGAATCAGTGACTTCTGACTCTAAGTATCCTTTGCTCAGCCTTTACCTAAGCCAGCTGTTA
Source organism: Pedetes capensis (assembly GCA_007922755.1). Taxonomy (NCBI): domain Eukaryota; kingdom Metazoa; phylum Chordata; class Mammalia; order Rodentia; family Pedetidae; genus Pedetes; species Pedetes capensis. The sequence goes on from VMDO01004094.1 coordinate 46,980, forward strand.
ATGCTGACTATGAGCCAACACTGCACATATTTCCAGTCTTCACAATTATCTAGTAGAGAATCATGACTCCCATTTTATAGGTGAGGAAACTGATGCTCAGAGCAGGTATCAGTTTAACCCAAGTGATGTTGTTGTTATTGTTAGGTGCCGTCAAGCCGGTATCCAACTCATAGCAACCCTCATAGGGTTTTCAATGGCTGAGTGCTTCGGGATTGCCTTGGGAGTGGATTGCCAGGTCCTTCTCCCATTTTTGCGGTGCTGGGAATTGAACTCGGGACCTCAGAGACTGCAGTGCAGTGCTCTACCAACTGAGCTAAATCCCAGCCCAACCCAAGTGATAGCATAAATAAATTCCCCAGGCCAGGTCTATCTGTCTTTGATGCCTGCTCTTGTTGCCCAAGCCCCATTGTCTGGGGCCTGGGCCTAGTGGAGGGTGTTCCATGCTCTTTCTGAAATAACTTATGTTGTTGTTAGGTGCTGTTGAGTCAAATCTGACTCACAGTGACCCTGTATATAATAGACAAAACACTACCCAACACTGCCATCTCGCACTATCATCAGCATTTCTCTGCTATTCATAAGGTTTTCAATGGCAGATTGTTTTTATTTTTGTTTTTTGGGGGGAGTGGGCTGCCAGGTCCTTGTCCCAGAAATAGCTCTTAGAGGGGAAACTAGCCAGGGGTCTTGGCTCTCCCTGACGCCCTCCATAGATTGAGAGCTTGCTTGAGAGAAGAGACAGAATGAGTGGTGTTGCCGAGAGTTTGGCTTCATCTTAGTCACCCACTCTCAAAATACCTCCTTTGGAGGGAGGGAAATTAGGCCTGCCCCTCTTACCTCTCATTCCCACACTGCTTTCACAAAGACAAAGTTTAGGAGGGAAAAGTAAACACTCATTTGTTTTTTGAGAGCTTGAGGAATTTTTCAGGCATGTGACATAGAAAAATACCTATGTTCTACCCTTAAGACTAAGGGGATGCTATGTCAGGGTGACCTGAAACCTTTAGTGATACTTTACAAAATTACTCTTGCCCCTTGTACTGTCCTAATGTAGTTTACTGCAGCTTGGGGGTGGGAGCTGGGGGCTTTGGGTGCTAAACTCACCCTTTTGCCACCACCTGTGTGCTCTGTAAGCTTGAATACATGTAAACTCCTTAAGTTTTTCTTTTCCCATTGGTCAAGTAGAAACTCAGGGCTTGTGTGAAAAGGCAACACGAGTTCTGAAATACCAAGCCCTGCCAGTGGCCTCTTGAGGTGTCAGAAGGAAAGGAGTGTGCCACCTCGCACTAAGACTTACAGTTGCCTGGGACCAAAATCTTTGTCAAGTGTTTGCTGGCACCCACTCAGGAACTCAGTGTCCCTGAGGGCTGAAGTGGCTCCAAGTGACCATCTGTGTTAGATCTCTTGCTGAATGTGTTCACTCTGGCTTCATTCCACCTGCGTCAGCCTGTAATGTGGAGACAGCTTAGAGCCAGTATTTGGGGCCTAAATAGAAACTTTAGAGTTAGTGGACAGTGTAATATAAATTTGGCTCCAGACAGCCTTCCCTGTCCAAGCCCAGCCACCAGGAACCTCTTCCTCCTCAGAGCTCCCTCTGTATCTATTGTGTGTGCCTTTTGGCTCCTTTTCCTTACTAACCAGCACAGGGAAGATGCTCAGACAGTGTTGAGTGAATGGAGGAGAAGGGATGGAGAGATAAATGAGTTTATGTTTGGTGACATCTCTAAAGCATTTGCCATAGAATGCTATTTACATGTTGGCATATCTATTCCTTGCTTGCTCAACTTTACTTTCTTGTTGTCACTCAAGTTATTTTGAAGACCATGTCTCTGATGATTATTCTAATAATAGAGTGGTCTAGATGCAATGCTATTTTCTGAGGTTGTGGCACATATTCAGAGTGTCATCAAGTGTAACTTTTACCCCAAAGCCACTTAGGAGAATACATCTGAGGTCTGGAATCTGGCAGTCCCCTATGAAGCCATCTAGCTAAATCATAAACCTTTCTGAGTTAACCAAGCAGTGGGTATTTGGGGTGGCAAGGAAACATGGGGCAATGTGGAAGGCAGGTGGGAGGACCCCCAGGAAGGATGGCCACTGGCCACCCTTGATACTTAGCTCTGTACCTGCTGATGGAAGGCAGAAGGTTGCTACCCTTCCTACAGGGACGGAGGCACCCTTGAAATACTCAGGGAAGCTGGCTCAGAGCTGCCTGGATCTCTGGCATGGGTGTTGTTTCATGGTTGCTATCTTGGTCCCTGGAGTGAAGGATTCCCAGGGCCAGCCCTGGGTGCTGGTACTGAAGGGCCTGAACAGGGTCTTGACTCCTATAACTAACTTAGAGGCTTTGTGGAGAGCTGGTTGGGCAGTTGGCTTTGAGGCCTGGCTTTGTCGTTAACACTGTGACAACCTTGGGCAACTTGACATCTCCTTGTGCCTCAGTTTCCTAATTTTACAACTCGGTTACACTGTGATAATTTCCCGTGAATAACATTATAAGGTGGCCTCCACCTCACCCCCAATCCCAATCTGGATCCCCACCAACCCAGCCTGCTCAAGGACACTGTGATTTCATCTGGCAGGTTAAACTTGGGTTCTAGCTGAGGTTTTGCAAGGATAAGACTGTGTCATCCTCATCAAGGCAATAGTTTTCAGGGCCTCAGTGCTCACCTCTGTACACTGGGGATAACAATATTAACATCCCTTCCTAGTAAAAGGTGATAGACCTTGTAAAGGTAAAGGAAAGCCTAGTCTCTGTCCAATCTCAGTCACCAGGTGGGGATACTAGCCCCAGTTGTCAGCCAGGTGGGGACACTAGCCAGTGGCACAATTTTCTGTTTTGGTAGAATGACTCTGAATTAGTAGTCTGGCAGTGGAGGTATCATTTCCCCCAATGGCCATGGTGGCATCCTAACTGCGTGTGTCTGTGTCTCCCCACAGTGGCCAGTTTGCCATTGTGAAGAAGTGCCGTGAGAAGAGCACAGGGCAGGAGTATGCAGCCAAGTTCATCAAGAAGCGACAGAGCCGGGCCAGCCGGCGGGGTGTGTGCCGGGAGGAGATCGAGCGAGAGGTGAGCATCCTACAGCAGGTGCTGCACCCCAACATCATCACGCTGCACGACGTCTATGAGAACCGCACCGACGTGGTGCTCATCCTCGAGCTGTGAGTGGGGTCCTGGGGACCCACAGGGGATGGGCAGCAGGGGCACACAGGGTGGTAAAAGCTCCATCCATAGGTCCTAGGGGCAGCAGCAAGCAGATCAAAGCTTGTCCAGAGGAGATGAAGTAAGGGGTGGGCAGTGTCCCTCTGCCTGCCTCCTTTTGGAATGGAGCCAAAGGAGAGGAGAGCTTGCTGAGTAGTGGGGGCAGAGAGTGATGGTCTAAGCTCACTTTTATTGAACCCTGGAGATGAAAGAGAAGAAACCACTGGCACTGGCTCATTTCCTCGCTGAAGGAGCATGTGGGAAGGTGACAGGGGGCAGAGGGTGGAGTGAGGAATAGGAGAGGCTGTCAGAGAAGGATCTCTCCTGTGAGGGTGGGAAGAACAATCATTCTCTGGGCTCTGCGAAGCCCTTCTCCAGCCCTTCCCTGGGGAAAACCCACTGCATTTGTACTGTGTTTGACAATTTTATTATTACAATGATAACTATTATTAAGAGAGCCCAGCTATAAGTCAAGCATTTGCTAAGTGCATTGTATTTGTCATCTTGTTCAATCATTATAATGACTGTGATTAGGGAAACTTCTTACTAACTCAGAGAGATTATATTGTATTCACTGTGCTGAGCACGTTTTTTGGTTTGTTTATTTGTTTGTTTGTTTTGTTTTTGATGGTACTTGGAGGTTGAACTCAGGGCCTCACACATACCTTGCAAGTGCTCTACCATTGGGCGGCACCCCCAGGTCGTTTTTTCCTTTGAGTCAGAGTCTTGCTAAGTTACACAGGCTGCCTCTGGCCTCAAATTTATAATTCTCCTGCTTCAGCCTCCCAAGTCATTAGGATTATAAGAGTGTGCCACCATGCCTGGCAACTTTTATTACTTTAATCCTCATGACAATGCAATCACAGAGAGACTCTTATTATTCCCACTTTAAAGACCAGAACACTGAGAAGCCAGGTCCTATAGCCAGGAAGTGGCAAGGCCAGGACTGGAGTCCACGCAGCTTGTATAGAATGTTTGAATGTAAGGCAGGTCAGCCTTACACTGGCCTAGCCAGGAGGACTTCACAGTGGGTGGTGGAATTTGGATAGATGACATCAAGACTCCAGGGGTTGGTTGGTCACCCTAATGTCCTCCTGGAGGCATCCCCAAACAATGGGCAAGTAGGATCCTGACAGACGGTAGGATTTGAGCTGGGCTTTGGCACAAGTCATAGTGATCTTATCCAGTTAAGCAGCAAGACCCCATGATAAGAAGGTTCTGAGCCTCATAAGCATGTATATATGCATCTGCCAGATAGCAGAGGAGTGGTGGCATTTGTTCTAGTAATCTTCGATTCTGTGACTGGGCAGGTCACCTCACCCCTCTGTTTCAGATCTCATCTATAAACCAAGCAGCCCTCCTTAACCTGCCCACAGATTGGGTAGAACACCTGACATCTAAGATCATTCCAATTTGAGAACTATCCTGATAATGGCAAGACATAGACTTAAGTAGCAGATGGACATTTGCATACTCTTGCATTTAATTCTAACATTATCCATCCCAGTGTTTAAATGTATAGAATTGCCCATGCTCTCCCCTTCTCTAGAACCCAATGTCCTCCATGTTTCACCTGTGAAGCTTCCTGCAGGTTGAACTAATTCATGCCTGGGCCTGTCTCACCCAGACAGAAGCCTGCTGAGGTCCCTCAGGGATGGCCAGCCATGTGGACAGTCCATGTGGCATGTGCCAAGGACAGTCCATGTGGCATGTGCCAAGGCTAGGAGTCAGCAGTTGGCCTCCTGATTCCAAGCAGAGAGTGACAAGCCCATCTTACTGGGACATTTCTTTAAAAACCTATTATCAAACATAAACATTAAAAAAATACTTTACAGGAACACAGGGAAACTGTATTTATAATCCTGCAATCCAAACATAGCTATTTATGTTTTTCTATGGTTCCCCTCAATCTTTTCCTGTTTGTATATGTGTATAATTTCCTACTCTACATTTTTTCCCCAGCTTGGGCTGCTATGCTTGTCTGTCTGTCCTGTCTGTTCACAGTTTCTGTCTCCTACTTCGTTTCCAAGTTGTCTCTTTGCTCTCAGGGTGCCTATCTGTGGAGTGCTAAGGATTTATGAAATTAGGAAACACCCAGGTTGGCTAAGACTGTGCCTAAACCTGGTGTGGCTGGAGTCTGAGAGAGGACCTCCCAGGAGGAAAATTCACAAGTTTTTGTGCTTGGATCTGGTGACTCCTGTTGGGTTGATTGGTCTTTGGCCATCAGGTCCCCGTGGTACCTTAATAGGCAAGTGGGTTTGCCTAGTAGTTGGACATAGGTGTTAGTGTTCCCTTACTCAGTTGGAGGTTTTTGTTGTTGTTGTTTTGTTTTTACTTCTGAGACAGAGTCTCCCTACATAGCCCAGGCTTGCCTCAAATTCATGATCCTACTGCCTCAAGCCTCCGGAGTGCTGGGATTATAGGCATGTACCACGACTTCCGGCTCCCAATTCAGTTGCAGGTTTGATGGATATGTCTACCCTGGTCCCATTGCCTTCTCAGAAACTGTTGTCTGGTGCAGCCCTTCCTCTTCCTTTCTGCTAAAGTGGCAAGTACTAGGCCAACATGCCCAGCCCTTGCTCAAGTTCCTTTCAGCTATCATTATCTCATCTGTGACCTCCTTAGAAGCAGCTGCCTCTGGTCATGGCTGTGGGAGGCAGGATTGAGAAGGATTTAGTTGTCCACATAAATTGATTTCTGTATGATAGAAAGAATATAATCAAAATCTCAACAGATTAACTCATGTCCTATGTGGAGTTTGCCGTGAAGATGTTAAGTCTGCACTGCAAGAATTATGCAGGCCTCCCGTTGTAGCCCCAACCACTGTGGGCCTTCTCAACTCCAAGCCTGCAGAAGGTGATACTCTGGTGGCTGCATACCACAGAATGGCCTGGCACAGTGCTCCAGGTGCCAGGGTGGTAGCAATGCTTCCCAGTTCTCTGAATTGAGTTCAGCTTCCTGGGCCCAGCAGCTCTTGGCAACATCTTTCCCCCGTCTTTTCCTACACAGGTCCTTTGTGCACACATTCCTAGAAGAACGCTGGAAAGCATTACAGCAGGCAGACCAACCAACAGGGAGGAAGGAGGGGAAGGTCAGATTAGCAGGAAAGGGATGATCCTGGGAACACTATGAGGAGAAGAAAGGCGGCCAGGCTATTAGGTTTTGTTTTTCATATTGAAGCTAAAGAGAGCCAGGCATGGCGGTGCACTCCTGTGATCCAAGCACTCAAGAGGCAGAGGCAGGAGGATTGTGACTTTGAGGTCAGCATGGGCTACATAGTGAGTTTCAGTCCAGCCTGAAAGCTTGGAAGGAGATAGGAAATGACTCCAAATCGAAGGACTTAAAGCCAAGAAGCCCTTGGAGAAACTATGATAGTCCCACCAGCCTGGGAGGCTGAGGTAGGAGGATCTCTTAGTCTAGGAGTTCAGGGTTGTATCAGTAGTAGGATCATGCCTGTGATTAGCCATTACACTCTAGCCTGGGCAACATAGCCAGACGTCCAGTGTGTCTGTATGTCTTTTTGTGGTTTCTGTGGATTAAATCCAGGGCATTACTCATGCTAAGCAAGTACTGTGACAGTGAGCTACATCCCCAACATCAGACCCTATTGGACGGAGGGAGGGAAGAGGAAAAAAGAGGAAAGAAAGAGAAAGAAAGAAAGAAAGAAAGAAAGAAAGAAAGAAAGAAAGAAAGAAAGAGGAAGAGAAAAAAAAGAAAAAAGAAAGAAAGAAAGAGAAAAGGAGGAGAGGAAAAGAAAAGGAAAGGAAGAGAAAAGAAACGAAGAAAAGAAAATGTGTGAAAAAGAAACAGAACCCAGGGTCCCTACCTGGACTTTGAAAGGAGGCAACTGAGTGTTGCTGTGACTATCCCTGGCCTGGATATCTGCAGCTTAGACAGTCACCCTGGCTGGGCTCATCAGCCTCCCACCTTTCTGAGTCTCTGGAGGAGATTCTAGGGGCAACAGTAGCTGTTCCTTCTTTTATCCCAAGGAGACCATGTCTCACCAGGTCTCCTGCCCAGATCACACCTTCAAACCCATGGCTGGTTACTACTCCTTAAAGTCCTCATCTTCATGTCAGTGGCTTTGGATGACGTGATAGATTCCCATTAGAATGACAATCTTTTGCATTTATGCAACATTTTGCTTAAGTTAGAAATAGTAGGATTATTATTTTAGGCTGGGAGATTGCCTGAGGTCACAGCTGCACACAACCAGGAAGGGGCCCAGGAGTATAAAAGATGAGGGCAGGGCTGGGTTCCATGTGTTTCTGAGGTGGCACTATGAATTTGAAAATTTGAAAAGGGCCCTCGATAGATCTCTTGCCAACACCCAGTCTTCATTGTCTATAGGATATGGAATATTCTATGTTGTGTTGGTATGTTTAATATTTTATTTCTTTCCCTTGTTCATTTATTCACCAAACTTCTATTGAATGGCTTTCTCACAGTAGGTGCCACAGAAGCAAAAATAATCTACCCGGGGAGAGAGACAGACATATAGGTAAGCCCAGTGTGATGATGGATACAGCTTCACAGGGATGTCAGGGACTGCCTAGTGCCTGGGTGGCTTTGAGGCTTCCCTTTTTCATTAGGGACTCAGGCTTTGGAACATGGAAAGAACGTGGTGAGAGGGGTACATGGTGGGCTCAGACTCAGGAGATCTGTGTCTAAATTCTAGTTCTGCCCCTTTCTAGGTGTATGGCATTGGGCAAGTCACATGCTGTCTTAGAGCCTCAGTTTTATCATCTGACAAATGGGAACAAAGGTTCCATCTATACCCCTCAGGGTGAACTTGAACATGGCTCAAACAAGAGAATGTTTGGGAAGGCATACCACATGGGTGACAAACTTTGAACAAACTAAATTGTCCACCATGGCCTACCCTGCAGTGATATGGTGCGTGGTATTTACCTCAAGGACTTTATTGAGGACCTCATGGCGCTCATGCAACATGACATTAAGATTCCTCCCACTCCCATCCCCACCTGTAAGGTGGCAAGGAGATTGTTTTATTTCTCACTCCTGTTTCAAGAAAAGCTGAAGCCTTAGAACTCATGCCCCACCTGACAGTGAAGGCTGTCTTTGTTGTAGGATGATTGCACACACACACACACACCCATCCTGTCTTGCAGAGCTGACTCAAGGTCACTCCTACAGCATTTTGAGGGCTCTGGGTTCTAGCACTTGCCCCAGGTCAGGGTCGGGGTGGGGCACTGGATGACCTTACTCATGAGACATTGAGAAAATAGTGTACTAGTCTTGCCCCCAACACCAAAGAGGCCCCTTCAAGGATCACCCATCTCCACCTGAGCAGAGGGGCACTGCAACTCTAACAGCACCTTTGCTTTCTCTTTTTTTTCCTCATTTTTTTTTCCTTTGAGACAAATTTTCACTATATAGCACAGGCTGGCCTTGAACTCATGATGTTCTTGCCTTAGCCTCCCAAGTTCTGGGATTACAGGCATGTACCAACATACCCAGCTGCTTCTTCTTCTTCCCCTTCTTCTTCTACTTCTTCCCCTTCTTCCCCTTCTTCTTCTTCTTCTTCTTCTTCTTCCTCTTCCTCTTCCTCTTCTTCTACTTCATGGTACTATTGATGTATTGAAAAAACTGAGTCATTTGACCTATTGATTATCTGAAAGTCTGGATTTAACTTATTCCTTCCATTGTGTTAACTCATTCCTGAATCCTCTGTACTTCCTGTAAATTAGTAGTTAAATCTAGAGGAGATACCTTCTTATTGGTACTATCCAATAGAAATTAATATGAACCATGTGTAATTCTAAATTTTCTAGTGGTTACATTGAGTAAGTTAAAATAGGTGAACTAATTTTAATAATATTTTTATAGAACCCCATATATACAAAGCATTATCACTTTAACATGTAGCCAAGGAAAGAAGTATTAAAAGATACATTTTACATTTTTTATACTAATTCTTCAAAATCTGATATGAGTTTTATACTTTGAGCCCATATCAACTCATACGTGATACAATGGTTAAAGTGAAATACAATTCTACTTAAACAATAAAGTTGTGCTTAATGGAAGATATTTAATTAAAACTCATTAAAATTAAATAAAAATTTAAAATTCAATTCCTCAGTCACACTGGCCATCTTTCAAGTGCTCAGTAGCCACATGTGACTAATGGCTACTATACTGAGCAACATCTATATAGAACATTTTCATTGCTTCAGAGAGTGCTGTTGATAGCACTGAACAAGAGCCTTGTGTTCAAATTTTTAGATCACAGTAGGTTATGTTGCTGTGTACTTTATGTTATATTACATTGTGTCCAGGTGTGTGTGTGTGTGTGTGTGTGTGTGTGTGTGTGTGTGTGTGTGTATTTTTTTGAGACAAGGTCTCTCTGTGTAGCCCAGGCTGACCCAGAACTCTCAGCAGTCCTCCTGCCTCAGCTTCCCCAGTGCTGGAACTACAGGCATGAGCTGCTATACTCTGTTCTCCTTTTCCTGTTGTTAACATTATTGAGTGGTCCAGAAATGCTTCTGAGCATTTTTTTTTTCAGATAAGATTATGCTATGTAGTCCAGGTTGACCATTTTTAAAGAAAGGAATAAAAATTTTGATGCTTTTTATTTAGGACAGACTAGGTCGGACTCCACAGCACCTAACAACAACAACAACAGGTAATAGGGAAGCCTGCAGCCGTACCACTGTGGTGTTGGATCCCATCAGATCTTGGAAGCTAAGCAGGGTTGGGTGTGGTTAGTACTTGGATGGGAGACTGCCTGGGAACACCAGGTGCTATAGGCTTGGCAGAAGTACCCAGCAACCCACTCCCCAAAAAACAATCAGCCACCGAGAACCCTGTGAATAGCAGAAAAGCACTAACAATAGTGTTTCACCTGTTGTATGTAGGGTTGCTATGAGTCGGACACCAATTTGATGGCACCTAATAACAAGATAATAGGGAATGATCCCGAGAGAGAGAGAGAGAGAGAGAGAGAGAGAGAGAGAGAGAGAGAGAGAGCGCGCCAGAGAGCGCCATTCTGGCCATATAAGAATCATCTGACGATGGAACATGCCTGTTATCTCAGTGACTTAGGAGGCACAGGCAGGAGAATTTTGAGTTCGAGGCCAGAGGCAGTCTGCACAACTTAGTGAGACTCTGTTTCAAAATAATCATCTGAACATACTCAGTATGATATAGTGGTTGAGGGTCATTCTACCTAGGTTTGAATTCTGACTATTACTAGGTGAATGACTGTAGGCAAGTCACTTAACCTCTCTGAGCCTCTACTTCTTTAATTATAAAATAGGAAAATAATAGTCCCTTGTCCACAACGTATTAGTATGATTAAATGAGATAATGTGCATAAAGCATGTAACACAGAGTAAGTGTTCAATGAACATTATTATTATGCTGTTATTTATTGTAAAAATAGACTCCAAGGCTTTACTGCTAGGGAATCTAATTTAGTAAGGTCTATGATGGGACATGGGAATCTTCATTTTAAGTAACTTCTCTAGGTGATCCACTGGTCCTGGACCCCTTGGCCTACATCCATCCCTTCCTGAGATCTTTTCCTGTGGTGACCCTGGGCTCTGTCCCAGCCTCAGTGAAGTACTTGCTAGCTGGATACCCCAACATCTATGTGAGGATAAACAAGTCCAGTAGGATTGCTAGCTTTAGCAGGTTAAAAACCTCTTATTTTAGGGCTAGGAAAATAGCTCAGTGTTAGAGCTCTTGCTGAGCATGTGCCAAAGCCCTGGCCATACAGTAATCATTCAGTCCTCAGTACTGCAACAAGCAAACAACAACAAAAGCAAAACCAAAAATGTCCTACTTTATCATGTTGTTGTTGTTAGGTGCCATCAAGTTGGGTTTGACTCATAGTGACCCTGTGTGCCACAGATGAAATACTCCCCCATATTGTGCCATGCCCAGCACTATGTCAGTGGTTCATAGAATTTTCAATGGCTGAATTTTTTGGGGGGAGTGGGTTGCCAGGTCCTTCTCCCAAGCCCATAGCATCTGGTGTTCCCAGACCATCTCCCATCCAAGTACTAATCAGGCCCAAACCTGCTTAGCTTCCTAGATATGACAGGATCGGATGTGAGGGTGGCATGGCTGCAGGACCTACTTTGGCTTGTTGTTGTTGTTAAGTGCCCTTGAGTCTGTATCCGACTCATAGCGACCCTCATAGGGTTTTTAATGGCTGACTGTTTCGGGATTGCCTTGGGAGTGGATTGCCAGGTCCTTCTCCCATATTTAGGCTAGCTACCCTAAATCTTAGGGGTGATTCTGTTTGCACAGTGAGTATACATTGCTGTTACCTTAGGATGCAAGAGTGTGAAAAAAATTAGTTTCAAAAGTCAAAAGTAGGATTCTATGGCTTTTAGGGATTAATTAATGGAGTCCTGTGTTTAAGCTAGAGACCATACCTGGATTATCTTGAGCCCATGAAGAGGCCATATTTTATAAAATCAAAGAAAAGAGGCTTCTAGGTGCGATCTTGCCCAATCTGTTCATTTTGTGGATAAGAAGCCAGGCCTACGTAAAGAAGGGAAATGAATTGTCGAAGGTCAGTGATAGGACTACAATGGAACCTATGTCTCTAGTGCCTGGTTCATCTTTTTTTCTTTGTTATCTGTCTCAGTTCATTCAGACTATAGCATTTCATCCCTATTCTCCCCTATTCATGCCCTCCTTTAATGTAAAATACATTTATTTTATCCCAAGAGGCCCCAAATGTCTTAACTGTTCCAACATCAATTCCAATATTTAAAGTCAACGTCTCATCTAAATATCATCTAAATCAATTATACGTAAGATTCAAAAAGTATGATTCATTCTAAGTGCAAATTGCACTTCAGCTGTGAACTTGTGCCATCAAACATGATATGTGCTTCCAAAATACAGTGGTGGGACAGGCATGTTGTTGTTGTTAGGTGCCATCGAGTAGGTATCCTACTCATAGTGACCCTCTGTACAACAGGGGAAACACTATTGTCAGTGCTTCTCTGCTGTTCATAGGGTTTTCAATGGCAGATTGATTTTTGGGAGGGGGTTGCCAGGTCCTTCTCCCAAGTCTACAGCACCTGGTGTTCCAGGCGGTCTCCCATCCAGGTACTAACCAGGCCCGATCCTGCTTAGCTTCTGAGATCTGATGGGATCGGATTCCACAGGGCTACCGCTGCAGGTGGGACAGGCATAGGATAGATAAATTGCCATTCCAAATGAGAGAAATAGGAAAGAAGAAAGGAGAGATAGATACTGAACCAGCCCAAAATCTTGAGGCTGGAGAATAACTTTTTTTTTTTTTTTTTTTTGCGGAACTGAGAGTTGAACCCAGGGCTTTGCGCTTGCATGCTCTGCAAGTGCTGGACCACTGAGCTGCACCCTCAGCCCATTTTTTACTTTTTGAGACAGGGTTTCACTAAGTTACGCAGACTGCCTCTAGTCTCGAACTTGCGATCCTCCTGCCTCCACCTCCCATGTTGAGAATAACTTTTGACTTAATGCTCTGCCCTCTTAATGTTCAGGCCCTCTGGGGTGGAAGTTCTGTCCTCCATGGCTTTGGGTGGCCTTACCCCCACGGCTTTGCTAGGCACAGCCCACACCATGGCTCCCAGGTTGGTGTTGCCTACCTGTGGCTCTCTCAGGCTGGAATCACATAGCTGTGGGTCTACTGGTCTGAGATCTTAAGGGTAACCCTGTCCCCATGGCTTTGCTGGGTATTGCTTTTGTGCATGCTCTCTGAGTTGGCCTGCATCTCTATGACTCAGGGGCTCCTAGGTCTCTGAGTCATCCTTTGAAATCCAGGTGGAGGCACTCACACCCCCACAGCTTTGCTTGGCACAGAGCAGGCCACACCTGGTGTGATTGAGGAGTGTGGCAATAGTTGTTGGGGAGCAGAACTCCTAATGTGAGGCAGTAGTGGACACTGGTGGCTCCTCCTTTGACACAGTATGTCCCCTAGGCTCTGGCACTGTGGGCCTGTGGTGGGAGAGGCAGTCCCCTTTCCCTCCATGATCTCTGAAAGAACTTTAGAGTCCTTTTCCCATTATCTTGGACCATAGCTTCTGGCTGTTGTTTAGACTGATGACTAATCTTTCCATTGTCTTGAATAACACCTGGCTTCCCTTGAGATGGTTGATCCATGCTAATCTCTTTATCAAGCAATACCTGGGCACACTTCTGCTTTCCACTGAACAGGTTTTCTCATTTTTTCCCAATATGAATAGGCTGAGAATTTTTAAGTTTTACTCCTTTTATGTTTTACTATAAGAAGTCAAGAGGAACCAGGCGCCTCCTTCAACATGGTGTTTAGAAATTTCCTCAGCCAAGTGTCATAATTTTGTCACTCACAAGTTTGACCTTCTACAAAAAACTAGTACACAAATACAATTCAGTCAAGTTCTCTGCTACTTTATAATGGAGTTGACCAATAACATATTGCTCATTTCCATCTGAAACCTCATCAGAATGTCAGTGGCCGTGGAGGTTGCAGCCCAGTATGGCTGCCTATAACCTGAGGAGCTTGAAGCTAGCGACCTCCACTCAGGTGAAATGAGATCCTTGGCTCTGTTACAGAAATGAATTTCAGCATAAGTCAGAGTGAAACAAATTTAGTGAATTTATTAAGTAGAGGTAAGAGTATATGCTTTAGATATAAGCATGGACATTTGGAGAAAAAAAGAGATGCTTAAATGAATAACAGTACACATCCATACAGACATGGATGTAGGCTTCTCAAGAGAAACAATCTCATCTGAGTGTCTTAACAATAGCCATATATATGTATTGTGTCTTTTGAAGTTACATTGCTTTAAAGTGGAATTTATAACCATGTTTATAGATAAAGCAAAGTCTAAAATTAAAGTTTAAAATTTAAGAAAAAATATATGAGCTGGTTTACTTTTTTTAATCTTAAAGAATTTCCTTTTGTAAATGAAGTTCTTTGATGGTTTTATGACATGTAGTGTTTAGGCTTGGGGATGGGAGTACAATGCGAATAGAGTTAAAATCAAAGATCACAAATATTCTGGCCCTAAGTGTTATTTCTAAGAGTATTATTTCTAACACTCTTGTTTGATATCCCTTAGAAAAATGATTATTGTCTCTATGTAGGCCATCTTCACTGATCTTGCCAATTAGGTTGAGGTTGTTGACTTTCAGCCCATGGGAGATGTAAACAGATTCCTGGAGTTAAAGTTGTTGACTCCAAGCCCATATGGGATGTAACAACATTTCAGAGTGAGGGCCTTCTGTTCCTTCTCCTGTCCCGTAATGTTTTCTTTCCATCTTGCCTCAAGAATGGCCTTTGTCATCTATATTTCTACCAATGTTCTGTTCTAGGAATTCTCTCAGAAGATTGGAAATCTCCTCTCCTGAGCTCTCCCAAGAACCATCCTTTAACATAGACTTTTCTAGCAGGCACCTCACAACTCTTCCAGCCTGTACTTATTATGCAATTCCAAAGCTACTTCTACATTTTCTTCTAGGCATTTGTTATAGTAGCATCCCACTCAGTACAAATTTCCTATGTTAGTCCATTCATGCTGCTATATAACCAAATCCTACAAATGGGGTATCTTATAAAACAGAACTTTATTTCTTATCCTTCTGGAGGCTGGAAAGTCCAAGATGAAAGCACCAGCGAATTTGGTGTCTGTTGGAGACTCACTTCCTCATAGCCATCTTCTCATGTGACCTATAAGGTGGAATGAGTGAATGAGCTATCTGGGGTCTCCTTTTTAAGGGCTCTAATTGCTATGAATTGGACCTGACTCGATGGCACCTAACAACAACAGTCACATTCATGAGGGCCCTACCTTCATAACCTAATTACTTTCCAAAGATGCCTACCTCCTAATACCATCACCATGGGGGTTAAGATTTCAAAATATGAATTCAGGGGGACACAAACATTCAGACCATAGCTTCATCCATTAGTGCTTGTTTCTGTTCTCTGCCACCTCAGTCATGGAGGAATATCATGAATAAGCTGTGCCATTAATATGACATGTTTGTGTCTTCCACAATGTCAGAATTTAATGAATTTCAATTGAAGCTCCATCAATTTCTTTGGCTTTAATTCACCAAGTACTCCTGGTTTTACCTGGAGTCATGACCATAGCAATTGTAAGTTCTTTATTCCATTCCAATCTTAATTACTAATATCTATAACATTCAAATCACACATCACATTTCACACAATTATATAGAGGCTACAGAGCATCTGAGAAAGAGTAAAGCTATAAGACTTAAAAAGACAATGCAAAGTGTGATGCAAAGCCAGGCGTGGTGGCACATGCCTGCAATCCTAGCACTCAGGAGCAAGAGACAGGAGAATCATGAGCCAGAGGCCAGAGGCAGCCAGTGTAACTTAGTGAGACCCTGTCTTGAGATAAAAAATTAAAAAGGGGCTGAGGGAACAGGTTAGCTGTAGATTGCTTGCAAAATATGCATAAGGTCCTAGGTCCAGCCTCCTGTTAACACACACACACACACACACACACACACACACACACACACACGCACACACAAAAGAGTGACACAAAGAACAAGTGTAGAATCAGTGCCAGAGATCAGGAATTGGGATTAAGGAACCTATTGTGGAGTTGTCACAGTGAAGGATCTGGACAGTGTGGAAGCGGGCGCTGTCAATGGCAGGGAATATTGCTCTGTGCCAAGTCCAGGACAGTTGGAAGCTTGTTACTTGGCAATCTCCTGGGCAAAAGCCATAATCAGTATACTGGAAGGGTCCATGAGAGTGATGGGCTTGTGAGCCATGCTGCAGTCTGAGGTGCCTCTCTTTTTATTCATCTTGGGTAAGAAGGTTGCATCATTTGTTGGCCTGGTGGGTCTGATAAGCTCACAGGTAGTAATTTTTTTATTAGCATGAACAAGTCACTTACCACTTTGTGCCTTATAGTGGTGCTGGGCAGATGGTGGTTGTTCATGTGTACAAACAAAATGCCAAGTCACTCTGCCTTAGTGACATAAAGTGGAGTGACTCAGGGCAAGCTGTTGCTCTATACAAAATGGAGTAACTCAGGGTAGGGCACAGCCTACTGTATACAGGGAAAGTATAATATCCAGGGTAAGAAGGTGTCTCGGGTTTACAGTATGAGCAGAGACCCTTCTGGCAACACCCTAAAGGTGGCCATGCCCTTGAGATCCAAGTGAAAGAACATAGGACACAGAAGCAAAGTCAGTCTCTGGTGTTGGTTGGACAAAGCCCCTGACAGGGTAAGCAGATTCTGCCTTCCAGGGTGGCTGGGGCCACACACATCAGCCTGGCCTCATAACGTGCAGGGCTGACTGGGCCTGGCCCTCCCCACTGCTATCTTGCAGAGTGTCTGGAGGAGAGCTGTTTGATTTCCTGGCCCAGAAGGAGTCACTGAGTGAGGAGGAGGCCACCAGCTTCATTAAGCAGATCCTGGACGGAGTGAACTACCTTCACACAAAGAAAATCGCTCACTTTGATCTCAAGGTCAGTAAGGGGAGTAAAGGAAAACAACCAGAGTTTAGTGGTGTCATGGCCAGCGAAGGCCCAGTGCCCACTGGCTCTCTTCCTTCACCTTGCAATTGAAAATCCTGAACTTGCACAAAGAAATGACCCATGGCATTATCCACCTCCTCAATTTCATTTCACCTCTCAGGTCTTCTGCTCTGGGATCTGACTGCAAGAAGCTTTTTGGTCAACTGTTGGTACATTTCCCACATGTCTATCAGCTTGTCATTCTGTAGGGGCTTGCATGTTGCTGTGATGCTGAAAGTTCTGCCACAAGTATTTCAGATACCATCAGGTCCACCCATGATAGAAAGGTTTCAGCTGAGTTTCCAGACTAAGACAGATTATGGAGAAGGACTTGGCAGCCCACTCCCAAAACAACTAGCCATTGAAAACCCTATGAATAGCAGTGAAACACTGTCAATATAGTGCCAGAAACTGAGCCTCACAGCCTGGAAGACATTCAATAAATGACTAGGGAAGAGTTGCCTTCTCAAACTAGAGTCAACCTTAATAACAGAAATGGCATAAAGCTTCTGGGACCTCCTTTTGCTGATGTGGCATGACTCAAAATGAGAAGAAACATAGTGGTTGCAACATTGGGGTCAAGCATAAAAAGGTCATGTGTGTGACACAGTGTTGAGTAGGGCTCTGTTCTGTTGTACATAGGGTCGCTATGAGTCAGATCCAATTTGACAGTACCAAACAACAACAGCATAAGCACCTTATCTCTTCCAGGGAGCAGATAGGGCATCATTTTTAAATAAGTAGACTTGTGGCAGGAAACTTGAAACCAAATCCATTTTGCAAGACTAAACTTTTCAGCAATGAAGAACTAGGTCATGAGGAGCAGAACTAGCAGGGTTTGGAGCGTTGCTAAGGATGGCCAGCTCTCTAGACCCAGCACAGCACAGCTCTAGCATCCTTCCACCAAGGGTTGGAGATTTTGGAGCCCAGGAACTGCTGGCTGCGCTCTCTCATGCCCTAAACTGTAGCCATAAAACTGCTTCTACTGATCATTTGTGGTAACTGATGTTTGGGGTCAAAAAGTTCTCTGTGACCACATATGACTCCATAAAACAAGAGTGTAGTCAAGCAGAAAGATTGGCTCCCTTAGTAACTGAGCTCAGGCACACAAACCAATGGGCTTCTGGAGATACTTAACACATAGAAGTTCTGAAACTCATGACCAGACCTGAGTTTATCTTCTCTTCTATGTAGAAATCCCTGTGCATTTCATGCTGTGCTAGGGGGTGGTATCCCTGTAAATACAAAATCTCTTGGGCTTATTTTCTCTTTTACAATGAACTTAGTGTAGAAGACAGAAAAGAAAGATCAACAGCTCTAAGTGTTGTGATAGAGGGAAGCACCCAGAGTCTTGAGGAGCCCCTAGGAGGGAACATATAAGTCAGACTGGGATATCAATGAAGACTTTCTGGAAGAGGTGATATTTGAGTTCAGAAGGACTGGCAGGTGTTAGCAGAGGGGAAGGAACTTCTAAGGAAGACCGGCCAGCAGTGCACATGCATTCAGAGAAGTACAGGCAAAGGGAATGTGTGCTGAGTGGCTGGGGAAGAGGTCAAGGGGCAGATGAGAGGAGTGGCAGCTAAGCCAAGGAGACTGCACTTTACCCTGAGAGATACGGGGGCCAGGTGAGCAAGTGTGTGTTTCAGAACAATTCTTCTAGCTGGGGGGACAGATAGAAGGGGAACAGCCTGGAAGCTAGGGGCCCAGCTAGAAGGCTAGTGGAGTAATCTGGGTGAGACATGAGGAGGGACAGGTATTGTAGAGGTTGATCTGAGGATTACATGCCTAATTCAATGCGGAGGTGAGGGAGAGGGCAGAGTCCAGGATGACACCAAGTTCTGGCTTGGGAGACTGGCCGAGAGATGGTATGGAGTGCCCACAGTCTCATAGCAGCTGTGCCAGGGTGTGGGCTTGGTTCCCACAGGTGGATCACTGCCCCCATTCTTACTCTGCCTCACAGGGTGACCTGCTGTGAGTCCTCTTCGCATGGGCCCTCCTCCTGATGCCGATTGTTTTGAATTCTTTCTACAGAAGATGTCTTTCAGTTTTCCTGTGGGTATCACGGTGTGAAAGCTGGGGTCATGGAAGAGGGTGAGGCTTGGGGAGCCTTTGGACCTCAGGGTGGTGATAAACCAAGCAGGAAATGGCCTGCCTGGATTGTTCCTGTGTCTCCTTCCTGGTAATGCTGTGGACAATTCACTTGTTTTCTTGTGTTTTTGCTGGCTCAAAATGGGCTCCTTTATCTTTTCTTTCATGGCTGGTAGAGGTAGGGATGATTCCTGAGGCCAGCAGGCGGGATGACTGTAGCAGGTTCACAGTGTTCGGTTTCTGTCTATGGCAGCTCCCTAAGAGGGTGGAGCGTTGGCTTAGGGTCAGCCAGGTTGGGGTTTGCTCCCTACTCTGCCATGTACCACGATACCTATGAATCTCAGTTTTTCACCCTAGGTGGAAATATCACCACCTTCCTGGAAGAGTTATTATAAGAGAAGCACCAAGTGCTGAATATGGAATAGGTGTTCTGTCCTGTTATTGTTATTTCGCTTCCCAGAAGAGGGGAAAGAAAACACAACTCTTATTACAATGTTTTGGGCTCTGATAGACTGGGAAATAATCCCTGCTACTGCAGAGACTAAAATTGGTTGCTCTGTGGGACTGCGGGTAGGGCTACTATCTAGCTCCTGGCCTCAGTCTGGACATTTTCCATGATGTGGAGACATTCTGGGTTTCCCCAGATGCATGTAGGGTAAGCATGCTGTTAACCCCCACTCATAGCCACATATCCTCAGGGGTGTGTGGGCTGTGACCTTTCTGACTCTCCCTCCTGTGGGTGCTTGACTTAGCCTAGCAGGGCAACTTTGAACAGTGACAAGCAGCTGGAACTCAGAGGGATTGCTTCATGATTGGGGAGATGCTTCCTGCAGCTAGACGTGTTTATGTGCCTCCTAGCTGGAACTATAATCAAACACATAGGGTTCTCATCTGGGTGGGTACAAAATCAAAACAAACACAACCAAGATAAAGAGTGAAGAAGGATTTATTACCTAGGTATGATTCCCCCAATGGTGCTCTTCCCAACAAAGGAAGTTTTGGGATTTTATTGGGAAAACATATCCATATTTATAAAGGGAGGCACATGTTCTGAGCATGCTTGATTTGAGATATACATTATTGAGCATATTCAGTTAAGGTCATAGTTTAGGAAGGAAAGATGGCAGACAAGAATGCCCCTGAATGTATCTGGTCTGTGTTGTAGAAAAACGGTGGATGGAAATGTTTTAGGCATCTGTGGTCTGTATCTTAAGCCCTCACCAGAAATTCTTTTAGTCACTGCTGGTGATCCCCACTCTCTGAGCTTATCTCACCCTCCTTTAACTGTGAAACAGTTGGAATACAAGAACCTCCCATGCTTCCAGCAGAGGTCAGTCCCCAGATAATGCCATCACTGAGTGGACTGAGGACAGGAGGGTGAGAGAGAAAGGCCTCAGCCTTGGGAGTTTGAGAAAATGCCCTCATCTCAGCCCTCCATGTCCCCAGCTAAGCAGCCATGAGGAGTGGGCAGGTAGCAGCCCAAATGTTTCACCAGAGCTGTAGTCTCTGAAGCAAATAGCACGTTGTTTGAGCTAGGCTACAGAAGGGGGCAGACAGGATTTAAAGAGAGATCCTCAGAAGAAGTAGCCTGCAGTTTTCCTATCTCTGCAGCTCCTAACAGAACTTTTCACCAGCTGGGGGAGATCACGCATAAGGAGCAGCTGGTAGCTTAGAGGAGGCTTCTGTGGTTCCATATTGTTTCTCACCATCTAAAACCACATTTTTCTTCCTGATTTTCATTCCCCACAAAGGGCCTCTGCTTTCCCCTTCTGCATGTACTCTGTTACTCTTTGCCAAGAAAGTCAGACCAGTGTGGCTGCCCCAGGATGCAGTCATCATGTTATCTCCATGTTCTCTGAGCCCCCTTTCCAGCTTGACGGAGCATGTGGCTGAGGAGGGTCAGCCTTCTGGCCTGCTTTGCAATATAGACAACCTCTTCTGCAGCTGCTTTGGTAAGCTCCTCCTCTGTTCAGCTATGGGCTAGGGACAGTCAGGCTTCTGGATGCTTATGACATGTTCCTAGCCTTGTGGCAGAGAGCAGATAAATGGATAAATTAATGTGAGATGAGCAGCCTTTGTAAAAACAGGTCATGGCATGCTCTTACCCAAGACTCTATGATGGGGCCTTTTTGCCCACAGGATACATGAGCCCATTCTTAGCATGGCATTCAGGCCTTTCTTGCACTACCTAAACCCTGTTTTTGGCCTGGTTCACCCACCATCTCTCCAAAACATGAGCCCTAGGCAACAAGATGACAGGTGCATGTTCAAGCCTCTCTCCTCCATTCATGCTGTTCACGCCCAGGCTATTGCTGCTTTTCCTTTTTCCTCCCCAAAGACTTCTAGCTCATCCTTTAAGGCCTACCATTTTTTTTTTTTAAGGCCATTTCCTCTGAGAAGCCCTAGCCATCTCTGCCACCTCCCAAAAGCATAACTAACAACTAACCTGCCTTTCTGCTTCTGTTACCCTTTGTACAAACTTCTGCTGGGAGCATTCGTCATTATCAATCACCTTCTGCTGTGCAGTGCCCTACATTTCTTGAATCACTCAGTGCCGAATGAATGAATGATTTAGTGAAGAGCAAATATGCTCATGGATGTCCAAGACCCTTTTGTGTCTTGCCTGTGTAATGCAAAAGAGGTTACAGGCAGATTTCAGTTCACTGATGTGAATATTTATCGAGGGCATACTAAAATCCAGGGTGAGAATGACAGACATCAAGGTGACATGGTCCCTGCCTTCCAGGTGCCCAGTGTCTATTGAAAATGAGCACAGTGAGGCTTGATGAAGATACCGTCTAAAGTAACAGCTAACAGATTCTCACTGGCAATGCCCATTTCCCAGGAGTGAGCTCTCTGCCTCAGCAGAGTAGAGATCCTTACCGTGTGTGTTGTAATCTCACCACCAATGAGAGCAAGTAGGGTTGGGAGGGCACAGAATTTTGCCTTATGGTTACATAGATGGAATAGATGCCGAGTGGCTGCCCCTCAGTATCAGGGACTGTCAGACATGCCCTCTGCAGGACAGATCACCAGTAAATAGGAACCCCCTCCCCCCCAGGAACCTTCCCTTCTACATGATACCAGCACAAATAAATGTCTTGTAGAGGATGTTGTATGTGTGGTTTTGTGCTTATTTTGGTATGGGAGTTCCCTTCTGAGCACCAGTATGTCCTTCTCCTCCTCTCACTCCTACCCTAACTTGATCCAGTTTGAGAATTTTGAAATGGAAAGTAGTGCTCAGGACTGACAGTGTTTTAAGCAGAAAGTACAAGTTGAAAAAATGATTAAAATTGTATGCAAGCCAGGAAGCCAGACTCTGTAGACGCTTTTGATTTATGTGAACAGTGGTAAGAGGGTGAATCCCTGAGCAAGATATTCTAAACAAATCCAAGTTCTTCTGTGTACAGAATCTTCTTTTGAGCTGTCCTGATGTTTGTGGATGTGATGGAAAGTTCTGGTCAAGCTTTCATAAGAGTGATAATGAAGATTGGGGATATGATTTAGTGGCAAAGTGTTTGCCTAGCATGCGTGAAGCCCTAGGTTTGATTCCTAGCACCATTAAAAAAAAAGTGATAATGATAACACTTTAAATACATATGGTACTTTCCAGCATGCAGCATCCTTACACATCTTTTTTCTGATTTGATCCTCATTGAAATCAATGGTAGTGTCACTTTTTTTTACATACAAACCAATTGAGGTTCAGAGAGGTTAAGTAATTTGCTTAAGATCACACAGGCATCAAATGACAAGGCTAGGACTTAAACTTAGCTAAACAAGGAAACTCCAAGAAAAGGCTAATGTCACCAGAATTTAGTTTACCAAATTCGAACAGTCCAGATTTCATACTTACTTAGACTATGCTTTTCATACACAGTTAATCCAAGGTCTATATTGGCTGTAGATGTAGCCTTTCTTTTGAGTTTTTTTTTGTTTTGTTTTGTTTTGTTTAGTTGCAATACTGGGGAGTTGAACTCAGGGCTTCACACATGCTAGGCAAGTGCTCTTCCACCGAGCTGTACCTCCATCCCCCCCCTTTTTTTATTTTGAGACAAGATCTTGCTAGATTATACAGGCTGCCTCTGGCCTTCCGCTCCCAATCCTTTTGCTTTAGCCTCCTAAATCACTGGGATTATAGGTATGCGCTTTCCCACTCGATGTATTATTCTTTATATAGTTAGTTTCTTGTTTGATTACACGGTTTTCTCTTTCTAATAAGTTAACCTTTATATTTAAAAAATTGTTATATTATAAATTGCTATAGAATGTGCATGCATTTGAGATTTAGGAACTGGGTGTGAGCTTGGGGCACAGGAATCCAGAGGGAAAAGGGAACAGTGATCCTCAATCTGTGGGGGCCAACATGATCCACATTTTTCAGATGAGGAAACTAAAACAAAAAGCAGTGCTATCTCCTCCTTTTGTCCTTATTTCCTTTCCCATTGCTATTAGCTGTTTAAAGGCTGTTTATGCCCCCACAAGAACTCCTGCCCAGGCCTGATGTCCACTGAAGTGCTGTGTATTCAGGCAATACATTTTAAGTCCCATTCATAGCCTATCATGAGCCCTGCTGTTGGAGCAGATGTCCGTAGGAATGGAAGAATCTAATTCTGGAAGCAGCTAAAGTGGGTAGAACGAGTAGGTATCCTGGCACTCAGAAGACCTGGCTCAAACCTGACTCCATTATTTATGAGTTATGTGGCCTTGAATAAATTACTTCTTTATAACTCAGTTTCCTCATCTGGAAAACTGAGTCAGTAACTTGCTTTACAGACATTCTGTACAGTGGTATTCTGGTAAGAGTGAGATCTCCAGGGGAAAACGTATATACGCACACGTATACATACAAGTTTACTGTGAGTTTTACTAGTTTGAGGCAAGGCTGGCCTACATTGAGAGACCCTGTCTCAAAGACAAAAAACAAACAAACAAAACCTATGCTACTTATAGGTAGAGGAAAGAAATGATGAATATTTTTAAATTAAAATACACTCATGAAATCTACTGGCAGTAAAACACAAAGCCAAGAAGAAGCAAGCCATTCTCTTTATCCATTTATGCCTGCCCATGTTTTATATAACATTTTGGTGAAAGTAGTTGGTTTCTTTCTCCCAACCTGCAGAGACTATCTTACAGTACAGAATTTTTCTACTTATTCTTATGTCTACAAACTGTATTTGCTGGCTTTGAGGTTTTTCAGTTTTGTTCTTGTTTGGTGACATTTTTCAGGTTGCTTTGCTTTAATAACAAAGGTAATTGTTTTCAGATAATTTGTCTTCACCTTTTCCTATGTTTGTACATAGTGATTTGGTTTAGACAAAAGTGCATTGTTTCTGTCATTTCCAATCCGTGTTGGTGCTCATTTGAGAAAATAAAAGTTTTTAAATATTAAAAAAAATATAACTATATTACTGCTGCTGCTGCTGCTGCTGCTGCTGCTGCTGCTGCTGCTGCTGCTGCTGCTGCCCCTGTTTAACAACTGGATCATAAAATTCCTACAGATTTAACAGCTGGCTCTCTTGAGCCAGTAGGCTACAATATCTGCCTGATTTTGAGACCCTATATGCAAAAGCACTTTGGTAAGGAGGCTAGTGCTGTACTCAGGCTAAAGTGTGGTGATGGCATCAGTGATAAAATTATAATGGCAGCCAGCATTTATTGAGCACTTACTGTAGGCATACTCTTTTCTAGGTGCGGTGTATATATTTATACATTTTATCCACATAACACTATGAAAAAGGCTCCAAGTTAATGGCCATTTTATAGAAAGCAGAGGTTGCTAGAGGGCTTCTAGAGCTTCATCACACCTCTTCAGAACCCTTTACCATATTGATCTTCCCATTTGGTAGATGAGGGGTTCAGAGAAGTGAGTGACTTGCTAAGGTCACATAGCTACCACAGGGCAGTAATGGAGCTCAAGCCCATGTTTGTCTGATGTCAGGGGCCCTGTAGCACTCATTTGCCAAATGCTGGGCACTGGCTTTGACTTCCTTGCAGAGTTTGCTTTCTAACCAACTCTGAGCCCCACTCCTGGTGAGTTGGATTTAGTTGGCTTGGTAATTTTATTTTTTATTTTTATTTTTATTTTTTGGTTTTCTTGAGACAGGGTCTCATTATGTTGCTCCATCTGATCTGGAACTCACTATATAGCACAGGCTGGCCTCAAACTTGTGGCGATCCTCCTGCCCCTGCTTCTCAAGTGCTAGGATTAAAGACATGCACATCATGCCCAGCTCCTAGGGTGGTATTTTTAATATGGTCCCCTGGGGATTATGAGATACAACTAGCCCCTGGCTAATGGGGGCCCCCAAAACACAGCTTGGGGCTCAGAATGCCAGTATCCAGGCCAAAATCCCTCACTGATTAGATGGGGACACTGGCCATCCTGACCTCACCTGGTAGCTGCACAGATGTATGAAGGGATGGGCCAGGAGAGCCCACAGCAAATGCTAGTTGTCATGTGGCACAGCCCATAAAGTCCATGTGCTAACTGGCCCAGCATTGGAGGCCAGTGTTCCTGGAATAGCCTTGAAAGTGAATTTTTATTTCTCTACCTCCCCACTAGAGCACAGGGACTGAATAGGTAGTGGTTTTCTTTCCTGATTTACCCAGAAGGGCACAGGAGGTCAGACCCATGCAGTGGCCTTTCCCAGCAGAAGAGAACACGAGTGAGTGAGCAGAGGCTATGGTTTGACAAATCCATGTGCAGCTGAGTTCAGGGGTGCAACTGTGGGCTTTCTGAATGTGAGAACTTTGTAAACTATAAAGCAGAGCTTCAAATTTGTGAAAAAATGGGTTCAGGGTTGGCTGCAGGTTCATTATGTTAAAATTTAGAGAGTTTGGGTTTGGTTGAGGTTCAGCTTTAAAATTTTAATCCCATTATGTTGTTGTTGTTGTTGTTGTTGTTGTTAGGTGCTGTCGAGTCGATATCCAACTCAGAGCGACCCTGTAGACAACAGGGGAAACACTATTGTCAGTGATTCTCTGCTGTTCATAGGGTTTTCAATGGCAGATTGATTTTTGGGAGGGGGTTGCCAGGTCCTTCTCCCAAGCCTACAGTATCTGGTGTTCCCAGATGGTCTCCCATCCAAGTACTAACCAGGCCTGACCCTGCTTAGCTTCCAAGATCTGACGGGATCGGATGCCACAGGGCTACAGCTGCAGGCAATCCCATGTATAGATAGACAAATAAAATTTTGTTCAGTTTTTAAATAGCTAATGATTTAAAAAATTAAAACCTGAACTCAAGCCAAGTGCAGTTGCTCACATGTATAATCCCAGTGACTCAGGAAGTAGAGGCAAGAGGATCACAAGTTCCAGGCCAAAGGCACCCTGTGTAATTTAGCAAGACCCCAGTGCCACAAAAAAATCCCAAAAAACCAACAACCAACCAAACCAAAAAACCCAACAACAAAAAAAAACCTAAACCCAAATCCAGTTTTCACTGGGTTCAGGTTCAGTTTCAAGTGAGGGTTCAGAAAAGAAGTTTAAAATTCTTGAACCAAAGCTAGGCACAATGGCAAATGCCTATAATCCTAGAGACTTAGGAAACAGAGGGAGGAGGGCCATGAGTTTGAGGCCAGAGGCAGCCTTTGTAATTTAGCAAGTCCCTATGTCAGAAAGAAAAAAAAAGGGGGGGTGGGGCAGGGGCTGGGAATGCAGATCAGTGGTAGAGCACTTGCAAAGTAAGTGTGAAGCCCTGGGTTCAAACTGTAAGTACTGCAAAGAAAAAAAGGGGGTGTGTGGCTTGAACCAGAACAGGTTCAGTGTTTGGGCTGGGTCTGCTATGGACACATAGGATTTAAATCTATGAACAACTATTATTTATTTCATGTTTACACTACAAAAAATGCTTGAACCAGAATGAGTTCAGTGCCTCGGTTTGGGTTTAAAACCCTGCTATACAGTGCTGTGGGTTTTGCTGTGAGTGAATTGCTGCTTGGCTTCTTTGAAGAACATAGGAGGGACATTTGCCCTCAGCAGTCCAGCAGAGGAGGCAAGACTCACTCCCAGAGCTCTGGTGCCCAGGGGTGCCGCAGGTAGAAACTACTACAGGACTGGAGCTTAGAGAGAGAAGGACGTGGGGCTATGGTTTCAGGTGAAGCTTCCTGAGGGAGACACGGTTTGGTGGGGGCTGGAAGGATGGGCAAGAGTTCAATAGGCAGATGATGAAGATTCTCATTCTGGAAAAGAGACAGATATGATCAAGGGAATAGTCACAGGAATGATAACAACTCCAAGCCACTTTGCATACCTTGTTTGATCCTCCCAGTAACCTTCTGGCTGGGGTTTGGCTCAGTTGGTAGTGCGTGCTGCTCTGTGCTTTCTGAGGCCTTCGGTGCGATCCCTACCACCATATAAGTGGGAGAAGGACGTGGCAATCCACTCCCAAAGTAATCTCAAAACAATCAGCCATTGAAAACGCTATGAATAGCAGAAAAGCACTGACATAGTGCCAGGTGTGGCACATTGTCAGATAGTGTTTGGTTCTGTTGTACAGAAGGTCACTATGAGTCAGACCTGACTCAATGACACCTAACAACAACAACAACAGTAACCCTCTAGAGGTAATTTTCATTTTTGGTCCTAATTTAGAGGTGAAAATCCTGAAGCTGAGAGAGATTAGGCAGCTTGCCCAGGGTCAGGATGCTGGTAAACAACAAAACTGGGAACTGAACCCAGATTCCAAGGCCTGTGCTCCTAGCCCAGAACTGTATTGATTCTCCAAAAGCAGGATATGGGGCTGGGGATGTAGCTCAGCGGCAGAACACTTGCCTAGAATGTGCAAGGCCCTAGGTTTGATCTCCAGCAAAACAGACACACACACACACTCACTCTCCAATCAACAAACAAAAACCTTGTCTTCCAGTAGGATGTGTAAGAGATGCTTATGTGGTTGTATTTGTTCATTTATTTGTCTTGATGTTGTTAGGTGCCATCAAGTTGTGTCCACTCATAGTGACCCTCACAAGGTTACTCGATGACTGATTATTTTGGGATTGTTTTAGGAGTGGGCTACCACATCCTTATCTTGTTTTTGCAGTGCTATGTATTGAACTCAGGGCCTCAGAGCCCACAGACCAGCTACCAACTGAGCTAAACCCCTTTGTCTAGTCAGCAGTTATTGAGCACCTACTATAATTCCAGCCACTCTTGGGTGCCGGAGATGGAAGTGAGAGGCAAGGCCGCTGTCCTCCTTCCTGAGGCTTTAGTAGAGTGGGGAAAGGATATGTAAGGAAGCGATTATAGGACAGGTGGCTCTTTGCCAGAGGCATGTAGGATACCATACAGGTTCTTGGGTGGGAACAACTGGCAGTGTGTATTGGAGGGGATAGGTCACAGCAGACTCTTCATTGTGGGTATTGGAGCTGGGAGGTGAGGGGGACCTTTTTGGGAGGGGAATTTGGTAGAATGAACTACAGGTCGTGGGGGAAGGAGGAGGTAGCAGGTGTGCAGCAGAGAATGAACTGGTCAGAGACGGGACAGGAAGCCTTTGAATTCCAGACAGAGATGGATGTTGACCATATGCCCACACTAGAGGCTTGTGGGTCATGGCTTCCTGTGGTCTCATCTCCAAGGTTCCAGAGGAGAAGGAGCCACAGCACCCTGGAAACCTGCCCACAGAGGCCTGACAGTGAGCAACCTTGCTTTCTCAGGTTGCCCATCACTGCCTGAACAATCGGGCTGGGCTTACCTTGCCAGTGAAGGTTTGCAGGCCACTTTCTTATCCCCATACCACAGACCTGACTGGGCCTCAGCTCTGCTCCTCACCCAGCACCAGGCAGGCCACATGGGCACATGGAGACGATATTGGGTTACGGCTCAGCAGACTTGGACTCTGTGCCTTACTCAGTGACTTTGGCAGCTTCTTGCCCTCTTTGGGCTGCTCTGCAACATGAAACAACTAAATGATCCCTGAGATCCTTGGTGGCTCCAACATTGTGAGGCTGGGACAAAGGAGTGGGCAGGAGATGAGAATGAGGAGGAGTCTGTAAAAAGGCACACTTTTCAGCAGATCACAGGTGAGTCACTGGGAAGTCAGTGTGAGCTCCTAGAGATGATTTTGCATTGCATGAAAGAAAAGAATGAACAGGCATAGCCCCTGGTCTCTGCAATTTCTCTGGGTACCACACCTTACATGGACCATCTTTCAGAGCAATGCTATGCCTTGCTAGGTTTAGCTCCATTTTTACAGATAGGAACCTGAGGTCCCAAGAGGTCCAATGACTTTGCCCAGATTTCATATCGTGAGTGGTAGAGATGAGATTTGAACCCAGGCCTGCCTGACTTTAAGCCCTTGTGTTTTGCACTTTACTGCATGGCCCCTGAATGTATCTTGAATGTGTCCACGATCCTGGGCTTGCTTTCCTGGGTCTGTGGGACATGAGTTCCCCCTCTGGGACCAGCTTCTAGTTGGCAACACAGCAGGTACCTCTGTCCAGGTCTATCAGGACACGAAGGGGCATGTTAGTCTCTCCCAAGGTGCCTGCCTGGCGGGTTGAGCTGTATGGTTTGTTCCAACAGGTGTAGGCAGTTCCACCTCCTGGTGGCAGCTCCACAGGCTCTTGGCTGTGCAGGGGCAGTGTCTACAGGAATGTGATCCCTTCCCCCAGCCGTGCTTTGCAGGTGATGTCAGGTGTGTGGGTGAAATACCTGGATGAAGGAAATAAAGCTGGAGGAGAATGACAGGGGTGAGGGAGAATGGATAAGATCATACTACCCCAGAGGGCTATCTGGCTGGGGCCCAGCCATCTGTGATCCCAGCAGCCTCTCTTCCTTCCTGACCTGGGGCTGGGAGACATGAGCATTTCCACATCTTGCCTTGGGGCCCAGAGCAGTGAAAATTTACCCAGATAGCTTAGGAGCCTGTGCCACCTTGAAATTGCTGAACCTAGACCTTGAAAGCACTTTAGATGGCATCCAGTATTGAGCTTAGTGTTGGAAGCTGAATCCCAGAGAAAGGAAGTGGTCTGCTGAAGCTCACAGAGCCTTGGGTGGTGAAGCTGAAACTAAGTCTCCCAATCCCATGCCTGGGCTCTTTTCTAAAGCCCTGCGCTCTTGGGGGAGGGAGGATCAGGGACCAAACCCAAAGGAACTGCTCCTTTGCTGGCCCTCAGGCTATCTCTCCTACCTTCCCTTAGGCCAGTTCCCTCCTGACCAGCCCTATTAAAATCCTATGGGGAGGAGTGCTCTCTGGTGCCCCTAGGGGTGGTAAAGGCCCTCCAAAGGAAGATCTGATTCTTTCAATTCATTTTTGTAAATGTTAATAGAACATGTAGCAGACAAGACAACATAAATGGTGCCAGGAATCTTAAAACCAATTGAATTTCCTTAGGGAAAAGGCTATCACCTAGGAAAGTGGCATCACAGATGAGAGACAGCTTATGGTTTAGGATTGCCAGTAAGCCTTGGTGATGCTAAGGGAGTTAGAACTCAAGGTCAAGAGAAGCTCATTGAAAAGTAAGGGGGAATAAGAGGACAGGAGTCGTGAGAAATCAGTCCTGAAAGTGTGAAGAGGAGTTAGAAAAGGCATACTGGACAAGAAAAGCAGCCAGAGCAGAGGATGGAACTGAGAGGTGGTCTGAGAAGGTAATACCCACCCTGTGGGGATGCAGAGCCAGTGTAGGTAAGGTTTGGGTGTTGAGGCTGGAAAGGCACTTGCTAGTGCAAGTGCCTCAAATATCAGGCTGGGGATTTGGACTTTCTCTGATGGCCCTAGTGGCCATCAGAGAAAGTCATGTCCCTGAAGATATTTAAACAGATTGGGTGATGTGCTGGGGAAATCAGAGACTGGGCTGGCAGGGAATCCGTCCTGACTCTGCTGTTATGAGCTGTTGGATCTTGGGCAAGTAAGTCATTTAGCTCTCTGTGCCTTGGTTTTCTCCTCTGGGAAATGTGGATGCTAACAGTACCTACTACTCAGGGTGGCCACAGAGATCACATAGAGCGTGAGCATGAAGCCTGGCTTGGTAAATGTGCAATAAATGTTAGTCCCTCTCCCTCCTGGGTATCATCAGACTGTTAGTGGAGGTTGGACAGCAGGAAGAAAGCCTTTATGGAATCAGAAGGAGCTGCAGATATGGTGGTCTAAGTCTCCTGGCCATCCTGGAATCCCTTTGTGGCCTGGGAAGGAAGCAGAAACATCATTTGGTGACAGGGAGCCTGTGACCTCTGCTCTCAGTGAGGGCAGGTCTGAGTGTACAGATATATCCGGTCCAAATGGCTGGATAAGTGAGCAGTAAGGTATAGACAAGAACCCCAGTCCTGACCACCCTACAGAGCATTCTTATTCCCCCATGTCCACCCTCCAAGGCTGAAAGGCCATGTTCTTTTAAGCAGATTCAGCTTATTCCCTCTTCTGCCTGGACCTCCATTGTATTTTGCTTTTGTTTTGTTTTGTTCTGGTTGGGTTCTGTTGTTGTTTGTTTGTGTTTTGTTTTGTTTTGTTTTGTTTTTGAGACAGGGTCTTTCCCAGGCTGCCCTCAAACCCCTATATAGCCCAGGCTACCCATGAATTTGAAATTCTCCTGCCTCAGCCTCCTGAGTGCTGGGATTGCAGGTATGCTCCATCTTGCCTGGGTAAGGACCTCCTTTTTCTCATCTAAAATAAGGATATCTAGCTTACGAGCTCCTGAGGCCCTGGGGGTCAGGCCAGAGACATGACCTAGGAGGAAAGCATTACCAAAAGAAAAGTCCCTCAGGGGTGGGAGGCTACCTGGGATACCCAGCACAAATGGCACTCCTTTTTCTCCCTGGGAATCATTTCATCTAGTGGGTAGGAGCACAAGCTTTGGGGTCTAATGGATAAACATTGCAATTCCCGTATCCACTAGCTGGTGTTACAGTTTTGGTTTGTTTTTCTGCAAAAGAGGAATGATAAAGTGAGGCACGGTGGTGAATGCCTGTAATCCCAGTGATTTGGGAAATAGAGGCAGGAAGATCTCAAGTTTGAGGCCAGTGGTAGCTTGTGTAACTTAGTGAAACGCTGTCTCAAAATAAAAAGCAAAAAAAAAAAAAAAAAAGAGTTTAGGATTGCAGCTCAGTGGTAGAGTGCTAGCAAAGCATGTGGCAGCCCTGGGTTCAACCCCCCAGTACTATTGAAAAAAAAAAAAAAGAATCATAGCACCCACCACATAAAGTAGTTTAAAGAGTCATATGAGGTAAAAAGTATGTTATATGTATGGTTAGTGCTAGGTCCTACATATTGCAGGGTCTTAATGAGTGTCACCTCTCAAGGAACACATATTGAGCACCTAGTAGCTATCAGACTCTATCCCAAGCTCTGGAGAGATGATGGAACAAAACCCTTAGGAAGTTTACAGCCCATTGGAGAGAGTGTAGTCAGCTGTCCTTGCTGTAGCAGAAGAACCAACCA
Source organism: Pedetes capensis (assembly GCA_007922755.1). Taxonomy (NCBI): domain Eukaryota; kingdom Metazoa; phylum Chordata; class Mammalia; order Rodentia; family Pedetidae; genus Pedetes; species Pedetes capensis. The sequence continues at coordinate 79,158 of VMDO01004094.1, forward strand.
AAACTGATCTGTGGGGGAAGAGATTTACTGGGAACTCACAGTTAGAAGATCAGTCCATAATGGCAGCAGGGCCTGTGACGGGCAACCTCATGGCGTGGCGGACCAGGAACAGAGAGAGACTGGAGCCTTGGGTACAGGGAGGGGAATCTCCAAAGGCCCACCCCCAGTGACATCACTTCTGCAAAGCTAAGACTGACCTCCCAAAGTTTCCTAACCTCCCAGGACAGTGCCACTAGCTGGGGACCAAGTGTTAAAGCACATGACTTTATGTTCAAACCATGACAAGGAGACAGATACATAGTCAGACTGTATAAGAAGGACTGCATAAGCGGGGCATGGTGGCACATGCCTATAATCCCAGCAGCTTGGGAGGTGGAGGCGGGAGTATCGCAGGTTCGAGACCAGAGGCAGTCTGTGTAACTTAATGAGACCCTATCTCCAAAAGGTTGCCTGCAGCCGTAGCCCTGTGGCATCCGATCCCATCAGATCTCAGAAGCTAAGCAGGTTCGGGCATGGTTAGTACCTGGATGGGAGACCACCTGGGAACACCAGAAGCTGTAGGCTTGGGAGAAGGACCTGGCAGCCCCCTCCCAAAAATCAATCTGCCATTGAAAACCCTATGAACAGCAGAGAAGCACTGACAATAGTGTTTCCCCTGTTGTACCAAGGGTTGCTATGAGTCAGATACCGACTGGATGGCACCTAACAACTAACAATCTCCAAAAGGTAAGAAAATGGGCTCAAAAAAGTAAGAAAATGGCAGCTCAATGGTCCAGCACTTGCAGAGCATGCAAGCACAAGGCCCTGGGCTCAAACCCCAGTACCACAGAAAAAGAAAAAAAAAGAAGGACCGCATTAAGGAAGCACAGGGTGTTTGGGGAATTTGGAAGTGGTGGCAGGAGCAGAGGCAAGGGGAGACCAAAAGAGGCCTTCATGCAAGGTGCTGTCTTGACTGAAATGTGAATAGGAATTAGCCAGGTTTAAGGAGGGGACAGAGGAGGGAAAGCGCTCCAAGCAGAGAAGAAGTCACTTGCTGTGTGTTAGTTTCTTGGGCAGGGCTGGAGACACATGGGATTCAGGTAAGAAAGTGTAGTTTTAATGTAGTTGTGCTCTAAGGTTTTTTTTAATTTGTTTTGTTTTTTGTTTTTTGCAATACTAAGGATTGAATCCAGGATCTTGTGCATGATAAGCAAGCACTCTACTACTGAACCACACTCGCAACCCCCTTTGTAAATTTTTAAATTTTGAGATAGGGTCACATTAAGTCTCACAGGCTGCCCATGGCCTCAAACCTGTGATCTTCCTGCCTTGGCCTCCCGAGTCTCTGGCATTGCAGGTGTGCATCACAGCACCCAGAACTCTGAGGTTCTTATAAGCTAGTGGAAAGGTCATTTCCCCTAGAGTGTGGGCTACAGGAGGGAGTAGATGTGAGGCAAGGAGCCATCTTTCCTCTGAGGGCAGTGCTGCTCTGTAGATTTTAGCCTCAATTCTCCCCCGCCTCAACCCTGCTACCCTGTAGGCCTGGGGATCACAGGTCTAGGGTGTTCACCTCTGTCCCTATGGCTCCCACCCCACTCAATGCACGCTTCATGGTGCTGTTCTGACCCTGAGTTACGGTGGTCAGGAGGGCCTGGGTCCTAGTTCCTAGGCCCAAGAGAGGCCTCAGGGCCTCATCCCTAGAGAAGTTCCTAACAAGGTGGCCGAGGCATGTGGGCAGAATAGAGAATAGCTGCCTTCCTGGGAGATGGTAGGTGGTAGGGAGGGTGCAGCTCATTGCAAGGGGTTCCAGGGCACTTAGGGTCCATAGGCGGACTGGGCCAGCCATGCTAGATTTGGGCTACCTGCCTGGATCCTGTCCCCTATACTCCCCAACCCTTGCTCGCCTTTCTGCAGAGACTAAGAATCTGCTCTGCCTTGGGAAAGGACTTTGACACATTTTCAAAATAAAGTTGAAAGTAATCTCCAGAGGAGAAGGAAAATAAACAAGCTTTAAAAATACAAAAGGAAATGTATTATTTATTTAAAAAAAAAAAAGAAGTGGAAAAAATGCAGGCAGCGGAGGGCTTCAGCCAGGTCCCTTGAGAGTTTTCAGGCGCTATGACAGGAGGTCACAGAGACTTCAGGGAGTCCAGCGCAGGGTGGTTGCCCCTGCCCAGATTCAGTGTGAGTTCAGCTAAGAATTAGGACCAGATTCACCACGCTACCATCAGGGATCTGCACAGCAGAGTGAAGAAACAAGGGCCTGAGTCCTTCCTCTAGCTGAAGACAGGTCTGCTAGGGGAGCTAGGCAAAAACAACAGAGTGCTCCAGGCCCTGGGAGAGCAGGCCAAATGTCTGAATGAAAGATCTGAACAAGTGCTGGAGAGGCTGGAGCAGGGAGTGCTCACTCAGGTGGGGTGGGGCCCAGGGCTGTGAGGAAGGTCTTCAAAGGCAGCATTGCATGGATGCAGATGGACCCAAAGCCTCCAGAATAGCAAATGGTGTGAGCAAAGATTAAGGTGAGAAACGTTTCAGTGCTGTGAGAACAGGAACATCCAATCTTCTCAAACATTTATTTACTTATCATCTTTATTGAGATATAGTTCACATTCTATACAATTCACTCACTTAATGTGTACAGTTTACAGTTATATAACCAACACAATCATTTATAGTATCCTTTTAGAATTAATTTTAGAACATTTTTATCACCCCAAAAAGAAACTGCAGATCCGCTAGCAGCCATTCCTTATCCCCCTTTTCCTCTAGTCCTATTCAACACCTAATCTATTTTCTGTCTCTATGGATTATCCTATTCTTGGTAATTCATAGAAGTAGAATTGTGTGATATGTATCCTTTTGTGTCTAGCTTCTTTCATTTAGCATAATGTTTTCAAGGGTGATCCTTTTTATCTTTTCCTTTGACTTCATTCCTTGTTATGGTTGAATAGTATTCTTATATCAATAATATATGTGAGATGTGTATGTCACATTTTGTTTATCCATTCCTCAGTGGATAGACAGTTTCCATGTTGTTGTTGTTGTTGCTGTTGTTGTTGTTGCCGTCAGGGCAATTGTAAATATGCTGCTGTTCTCACGAAGGAAACAGATGAGCACGGGTCTGGGAGGCTTGCAGCAGCAATACCTTGCTGGCATTAGCAAATATCTCAGTTTGTGTTCACATATGAAAGAATTTATGCCTGACATTGAAGTTATAGTAGAGAATATAGACATAGTTTATTAAAGATAGTACACCTTCGAGAAGTGAAGGTGGGCAATAGAGAAGAGCAACTGCTCCTGCAACTACTGCATAGAGCTAAGGTCAGATGTGATTTTTATAGTGAGGTTTGAGCCTTCAGAGAAAGGAAAGAAATATTTCACTCCTGGGGTCTATGCCTGGAATGGGTTAATGGATTGCCTTGCCTTCAAAGGAATAGACTCAGAGGTGAACATTTCAAAAGGTTAGGAATCCAGACAGCTATGATCTTGATAAGGGAGCAGAATCCACTGAACAATATCCTGTTCAAGTGCTGGGGTTGTGAATGTCTTACACAGTCTTTATCATCCCTCCTGGATGAATATGAAAGTTATTTTTAATCTTCTTCCTCCTGGCAACCATGCTGTTTGCAAGGATATTATCTATTAGGGAAGCATTGACCATCAGATCAAAGCCTTTGTCTCAGAGGAAGCTTGCATTGAAATTCCCATCTCAGGTGGCTGGGAAGCAAATAGCTGGAATGCAAATGGCTGGGAAGTAGATGGCTGCAGAGGCCTCTCTCTTCCCTTTCTTCCTGCCTAGTACACTCTATCACTGTGAACATTTTTGCCCAGATTTTTGTGTGGATGAAGTTTTCAGGGCATTCCAATTTGAATGGCGACTAGGACAGCCATGGGGGCCAGTGAAGGAAAGAGAGTGAAGTAGGATAACCTGCCCACATCCTTCCTAGTCTGAGCACTTGGGCAGGAGTGAGAAGGGTTGAGCTCTGGACCCATTGGAGCTCACTGGGAGATGAGTGTGTGAGGGCCAAGGCAGCACTGCCCCTCTCACACACCCTGCGTTGTTGTGTCAGGCCTGGCAGCTGTTTGCAGGGCTGGATATAGCTGGTATATTCCCTGGAAATCAGGTGCATTTTTTCCCTATGTCCTGCCAAGGGCCAAAATTAGCTAAACATATAGAGAAGTGGACCACAGTCTAGAGGAGGGGAGTCATCAGCAGGAAGCTGGCTAGCCAGGGGAAGGGGTGGTCAGGAAGGCCAAAGCCAAGAAGCTGAATATAAACTGAGGTTAATCAGTGGTGCCTCTGCCCCATCACACTCATGTAAAGGAGGCAGTTTTGTTCACAGGGAATGCTGCAAGTGTTTCATTGTTCCCATTTGACGGATGGGGAAACAGCCACTACATTAAAGCAATCTTCCATTTAGCGACAGAAAATTAAAGCCTAATTCTCTAGTTCTGCTGTCAGGCCTTGCATTTGGTGCTCTGCCTGTTTTTGAGTTCACAGAAGACTGAGAACACAAAAACAAGAGTTATGCTGTTTTAGTTTCCCAAAAAAGAACATGAAACCCCACCCTCAGCCAAAGCAAAAACACAAAACAAGACTTTAATTACCATCTTTTCTTCCTTCCTCCTTTTTTTTTTTTTTTGTTCTCTAGCCAGAAAACATTATGTTGTTAGACAAGAATATTCCCATTCCACACATCAAGCTGATTGACTTTGGCCTGGCTCACGAAATAGAAGATGGAGTTGAATTTAAGAACATTTTTGGGACACCAGAATTTGTTGGTGAGTTTTGGGCCTGTTTCTTTCTTAGCTGAAAATAGGACATCAAAAGATAGAGAAATCCCATGAACAAACCCCATGTCTAGGGCTATGGTCTCTAGGTTGAGAGATGATGCCTTGGGATGCCCCCTAGTAACCTAGTAGGTAGGGAATGAAGTGTCTTTCTAGGCCCCTGGGTGAGGGTCCAGGCATGGGCTTTGAATGCCTAATGGGATGGGGTTAGCCAGAAGGAGCTAGAGAACTTTGCACGAGTAAAGCTTCCCAGAGCTGGGCCCGCCTCTTGCTCTTAGGTGAGTTTATGGTATAGATTAAAGTCATCTCATCCTCTTGCATTCCACAAACTCAACTTTCTCTAAAGTAGCTTTTGATTTCCTGAAAAGGAAAAAAAAAAAAAAAGCAATCATCTGCTAGATGCAGGATCTACCCACCTGCCTCTCTTGTGTGCCTGGCTTTTATTCATGCATGGGAATGCCCAGCTCCACCAGGGCACTGGCCATTCTCACTTTCCTCTGTTGCTCTTACCCTTCACCCAGGTCCTACCTGTCCTCTGCCCTAGAAGCACCCTCGGGGGTGGGGGAGGGGGCTAGGGCTGGAGATTGGAGATCATGAATAAATAGCCATGCAGAAAATAAAGGAATGAGAATTAGGAACTGCCATCTACCTCTCTGCTTTGGAGCTGGTGTGTCTTGGAGGTGGAGGGAGGGCATGGTCTCTCAAAACCTAGGGACCACAATCTAATAAAAAAAGACGACAGTATCAGACCTTTCACTCTGATGGACCCCCAGACCCCAAGGTAGGGAACCCAATATGTGCCAGGCACTCTGCAGACTTTGTCTAAGTTAATCCTCAAATGATTTCATGAAGGAGATTTAATTATTTTCTCCATCAAATGGCTGGTTCCATTCAACACAACCAGTAGGTGGTGATGCAGAGATACAGATAAGCCAACGTCAAAGCTGAGCTGGTTCTAATATACAGCTGGGTGTCTCTCTGAGAAGACACTGCCCTCAAGGAGCTTTTGCTGTAGTTGTGGAGGCAAAACATCGAACCACCAAATAGGAATTGTGAAGGAATCTTTTCAGATCACCAGATCTAGTTTAACAAATGTGGAATTGGAGGACTGGGTGACATTAGTTATGGTCACCAAAGTTGCTCTTCACCTAGTGGAGAGTAGATTTTTTTTGGTGGGGGGAGTATTAGGGGTTGAATCTAGGGCATGGTAGGCAAGTGCTTTACTAATGAGCTGCACCCCCAGACCTTTTTTAAAAAAATTAATCTTGAAACAGGGTCTCTCTGAGTTGTGCAGGCTACCTCTGCCTCCAACTCATGGTCCTCCTACTCACTCCTGAGTTGCTGGGATTACAGGCATGCACCATGGTGCCCAGTATGTATAGCAGAATTTAGGTGAAGTACAGGGAACACATTGATGGTAAGGAGCTATGCTCAGAAAGGCACACCCAAGGTTCCAACTCAGGACACAATACATCTAGACTCAAACTTTATCTAAGAGAACAGTTACTGCCCACAAGTCATATGCATGGTAAAAATGCATATGTTTATTAGTTAAGTTTATACGAATTGTTCAATAACAGTAAATAGTTCAACTAGAAATTCAGGGCAAGACTGGGCCTGGGGGGACATACCTGTAATCTCAACACTCAGGAGGCTGAGGCAGGAGGATCAACATGAATTCAAGGCAAGTCTGGTCTACATAGCAAGTGCTAACTTAGCATGGGCTACATATCTAGACCCTGTCTCAAAAAAACAAAAACAAAACAGAAAAAACCATACACACATACATACAAGAAATAACAAGAAATTCAGGGCAATAATGGAAGAAGAGATGTCACAGGACAGGATATGATTAATTATAAAACAAGTAATATATACAGCTGTGGAAGATTATTCAGACAAGATATCTACTCAGGAAAAGTCAGTGGTATTGGTCATGGCCTTGAGTCAGTGAGGGATAAAAAACTGTTGTTAGGGGTGGGAGAAGTCTCTAATGGGGCTGGGAGGAAAGCTAGGGTACCGGAGGAATGCATCTCAGGTGTAGCATAGCAGGGGTAAAGGAAGAGTGAGTGTGTTTGTTGGGGACAAGTCCATGTCCATTCTAGATGGAGCTGAGAACTCATACCAGACTGTTACTGTGAGTAGACATTGATGGCTGGGGCCAGACTGCGGAGAGTTTTGCCTAGTGGTGTGCTGATAAATGTTTAATAACCATGTCTCAAAAACAAATCCCTAATGTATAGCATTGGCCAATTTCAAGCTACCAACATGTCTCTGAGTACAGAGATGGGAAGAGACACATACAATTGGCTCTTCTGAGCCAGTTTGGTTTTATTTGTATCTTACAGATACATAGGGTGACTTCTCTAAGGCCCTAAGTTATAGTGACTTTCTTTTCCTAAGACCCCTAAGAAACAGGTTACAAATGTTTTCCCCTCTTCATTCCTTTGAAATTTCAATGTTACACACAGGGTTATATAGTGGCAACTGCCAGTAGTGTGATAGGCTACATATTTAAAAAGCCCTCCCAGTACCCACAATCATATTCCTTGCCTATCTTCCCTCCTTCCCTCCCTTCCCCTGACTCTCTCTTCTTTTTCTTCCTTTCTTCCTTTTTTTCTTTTCTTCTCTTTTTCATTTTTTAGATAAGGTTGCTTGTCTGCATCTCCCAGACTGGTCTCAAACTCCTGAGTTCATGTGATACTCCTGCTTCAGCCTCCTGAGTACCTAGGGCTACAGGCACACACCCCGCACACATGGTACAACTGGATTCTTGAGAGATATTTTCTTTGAAATGAAATTCTGGGACCATAGGAAATAAGAAAATCTTTAAAGGCCATAACTTCAGAACAACCTGTCCCACTCCCTAAAACTTAGATCTGGAGTTATAAGCAAGAAGAAAATTCAGTAGGAGGACCTTCCCTAAAGGCAAGTGAATATAACTACATTTCAGTCAGAGACTAACAAGATGTATATGTTCAAAGACATAACATATTGCAATATTAGATGTTGACTGTAAAATAAGGAAAATGTATATGGAAATGTTGAACCATAGAATGAGCAAGAACTCAAAAAGAAGTATCAAAAATGACCAGGTACATGGTCAGGTTCATGCTTATAAACCCTGCTGTCAGTGGGGGTGAGGGCTGAGGGAGGAGAATTGCAAGTTTAAGGCCAGCCTGGCCTACACAGTGAGATCCTATCTTTAAAAAAAAAATTGCTAAGCATGGTAGTACATGCTTATAATCCTAGCAACTCAAGAGGCAGAGGCAGGAGGATTGTGAATTCGAAGCCAGAGCCAGCCTGTATAACTTAGCAAGACCCTGTCTCAAAAAAGGGGGAGAGGGGCTGGGGGTGCAGTTAGGTGGTAGAGCATTGCAAAGTATATATGAGACCCTGGGTTCAGTCCCTAAATACTGCAAAAACAAACAAACAAAGCGCAGACATTTAAAAAACCAAATAGACCTTTAAGAAATTCAGTATACAGTCATGTACCACAGTCTCTTCTGGACTACTACCTCAGTAAGATGCAAAAATAAATAAATAAATAAATAAATAAATAAATAAATAAATAAATAAATAAATCTAGAGCAGTGATCATAGTTTGAATGCCACAGCAATGCCAAATTGCCATAAGAGTCTCTAAATACATCCTCTCAATTTCTGCACCTATCTTGTAGGATGTAGGCAGACTATTTGTGGACCACACTTTGAATATCACTATTATAAAGAAAATCTTTCACATGTTCATCAGAAGACATGAGCAGGGCTAGGGTGTGGCTTAGTGGTAGAGCACTGGCCTATCCTGTGTAAGGGCCTGGAATCTACCTCCAGCACTCTAAAAACAAAAAGCAAATGAAAAGAGAATGACTGAAAACTGATAGATGATAGATAGTTACACAATGGACTCTTACACAGCAGTGAAAATGGGAGGCCATGGATGAATATTCAGTGAGCACCATAAACAAGTAAAAAACAATCAAATAACAATAGATCACATAAAATATGACACTTTTTAAAAGACAGGGTCTCAATGTGTTGTTCAGACTGGCCTCAAAATTGCTGTGTAGCTCAGGGTGGCCTCACACTCACAATCCTCCTGCCTCAGACTCCCAAGTGCTGGAATTTCAGGTGTGTGCCACCATGCCCAACTGAAACCATTTTTATATAGCTAAAAATCAATAATCAAAGCCAGGATAATAGTTCTCTGTATCTTAAAGAAAGGGAGGTAGGTGAGGGGATGGCAGAAATGCCTTGTAGATGCAAAAATTGAGATATTGTTCTGGACAGACAAATTTGACCTTTTCCACTCTTTACCTTTTCCATTAGCAGTTAAATAGGTCTTCTGTCCTTCCTCATTCTTGAGGTGTTGCCTTCTCTTTTGCTTCCATTTCATTCCCAAGGTTTTAAGCAGTCATTGACACTCTGACCACTTTCTACCTCTGGACAGTGGGCCCTCCAGTGAGCATGAAGTCCAGCACTCACTCCCCTGTGCTTATGTGCTCGATCTCTGGGCAGCATATGGTCCTCTTCTCTCTTTGTTTGTTTGTTCTGTTTTGTGTTTTGAAGTACTGGGGGTTGAGCCCAGAGCCTCTTATATGCCAGGCAAGTCCTACACCACTGAGTTCCCCCCCAGCCCCTTTTTCTTTTTTATTTTGAGACAAAGTCTTGCTAAATTGCTCAGGCGCCCTCTGGTCTTGAACTCATAATCCTCCTGCCTCAGCCTCCTGAGTAGCTGGGATTACACATGTGTGTCGCAGCACCTGGCTTTGGCAGAGTCTTCCCTCCTACTCTACATTCTGTCCTGGTCACCACATCATTGGCTATGCTCCTGCTTCTACCTGTGAATCCATGACTCCAAATCTGATAGCTCTGGCTCACTCCCCTATAGCCAACTGTTCCTCAGGTGCCTCAGGCTCATCATCTCATTTCGGTGACCCCAACGGTGTCCTCTGCCCCTCAAGTGGGAGGTCCCCTCTTTCAGACCAAACTCAAAGATGCAGTCTTTGCTCCCCATCACCTTCTAACACTGACCTGCCTGGTGTCCACCAGAGAGTTCTAAAGCAGACCTCATCACTAGTGCCGTATTTCTCCTTCCTGCACCTCTCTCCATGCTCCTCTTCCTTTTCAGATGTTCCTATATGCATTCCCTCTCCCTCACTATCAAGGCTGCTTATTAAAGATTTCTACCAGATTAATAGGTAACTCGTGTTTTAGTCTGTTTGGGCTGCTATAACAGAATACCTTATACTGGGTAATTTATAATAACAGAAATTTATTGCTCACAGTTCTGGATGTTGGGAAGTCCCAGATCAACATGCCAGCAGATTCAGTGTCCACTGGTGAAGCAACCGTCTCATAGATGGCAGCTTCTCACAATGTCCTAGCATGGCAGAAGGAGTGAACAAGCTCCGTGGCATCTCTTTTATAAGGGCACTATTCCCATTTGTGAGGGATCTACTGTCATGACCTAATCACCTCCTAAAGGCCCCACTTCTTTCTACTGTTCCGTCACTGGGGATTAGGTTTCAACGTGTGACCTTTAGGAACACACAAACATTTGGGCCATAGCGATTTCTTTCCTAAAATTTTTAGACCCAGATTATTTCCATCTGCTCCTCGACTTTTCCTGCTGGAGAGTCAGGATGGAGACATTTGGCACCAGGTGCCCTAGAATTCCCTACAACCATTTCCTTTGACTTCTCCCTCCTCTTCACTCCTAAACATGACTTTTTTCAGCTCCAGAAATTGTGAACTACGAGCCCCTGGGACTGGAGGCCGACATGTGGTAAGTTGTACAGGCCACTCTGGTGACCTAGGGTCCTTCCAACGGCAGGTGTCCTCAGATTCTGCTTCAGATTCCCATTGGCCACGTAAACTGCTTTCTCTACACTCACTTTTCATAGCCTTCAGTGCTGCAGGCATGCTGGACCTGTGGCCAGGGCAGCTCTGGGTCTAAGGCCCATTAGAGCTTTGCTAGCGGAGGGAGGACCCATGGGAGAGCAGGGCCTGGGTGCAGGCTCACCCTGAGTGGGCCACAGCCATGGTCAAGATAATCGTGACAGTGGCTCATTTAATCAGTCTACCAAGTGTTCCCTGAGGAGCTCTTATGTCCTGGGCACTGCATCAGCCCTGGGTATTGCGGTGATCTGTTCTCTGCACAGATGGGACTTGTTTCATTTGAACACTGCTCTACAGTTGACTGAGCACCTTCATGACCTGATTTTCTAAAATCCTGCCAGCAGTACTGTGAGGTCCTTCTCATTGTCCTCTTTCTGTTAGGAAAAAGGGCTCAGAGGTGATAAGGGATGTGTCCAAATCGCAGCGTCTGCAAGGGCAGGAGTCAGATCTTGAACTTGGGTCCTTGGACTCAGTTTGCAGAGTGTGATGATTCCAAATCCATACCAGGCTGCTTGTGAAGAGAGGGATAGAAAGGGATGTGGGCTTGGGATGGCAACCAGGAGTCTGCCTGGAGGAGGCAAGCAACCTCTTGTCCCGACAACCACATGGGGAGTCCGTTGCTGACTTGAGATTGGAGCCAGATGGCCCTCACTTGACTCTTCTCTGTTTGCAGGAGCATCGGTGTCATCACCTATATCCTGTGAGTATCCCTGATCCTGGGGCTCCAACCTAGCTCAGATAAGGGGGAATGAGAGAGAGGCAGGCAGACAGACTGACATTTAGGGAGCACCCACCATAAGCCAGATATGTTAAATCCACACAGAAACCCGAGACTGGGTGTTCTAAGCTCTATTTTGTATGTTTGACCCTGGGGTTGAGGTTGAGCAGGAATCCAGGAAAGCAGCTGTCCCTCCTGTGCAGCCCATGTCTGCACCCTTGCATGGAATGCCAGGGCTCCCTCACTCAGCCTTGGAAGACCCATTCACTGTAAGATTATCATTTTACTCAGAAGCCTTGGAGTAGGACTGGGGGTGTAGCTCAGTGGTGGATCCCTTGCTCAGCATGCAGGAGGCCCTGGGTTTGATCTCCAGCACAGGAAGGCAAGAAGGCAGGAAGTCAGGAAGGAAGAAAACTTTAACACTGCCCTGAAGCACCCTGTGCCTGCCCCATCCTGCCTCTTCTTTCTTTTCTCTTCTCTCATCCTTTGCCCACCTTCCTTTTTCTTCCTTTCATACTCTCTCCTCCTTTCATTTTCCCCTTCCCTGTCTCCTTGAATCCAGTTGCTTAAACAGATTTCCTGCAGAGTTCCTTGGTGCACTGGATGTCATTTGGGGCTGGATAGCCATGCTGTCCCTTCCTATCCGTGTGGCCTTAGGCAGGTACTTAACCTTGGGGCCTGTTTTTCTCATTAGAAAGATAAGAATCACAAACTTCCTGCCATAGTGGGGACAGCAGTTAAATAAGCCAACATGCACACATCTCCTGGGCCCTGCTCTGGCACATACCTGGCATGTTAGTAGGTATTCAGTCCGTCAGTGCTTCCCAACCACTTTCCCCTTGTAGGGAACATGGAAAATGTGTTTTTTATGGCACACTAGAGAGAGTCAGTACAAGAGCAGAGAGGGTAGAGAGGACACTAGTGCTCCACAACTGAGGGATCATTCCACAGCCCCATAAACCAGCTGACGCACAGCAGTACTTGGGTGAGGACTCTGTAAGAGGACATGGTGGACCCCCCTGAGCTGCAGCAGAGGGGCACAACCCTGGCTGCACAGGAGAGCGTGGCCCAGGCCCCACCTCAGATCCATTAAATTAGAATTGCTAGGGGCAGGGCCTCTGTATCTTTTAAAAGCTCCAGCTGAATTTGATGCAAAGAGAGGGATGAGAACCGATGATCTATAATTACAGACCAGAGACAGAGCATTCAGATGTTGGCTCTTGAAACCTGATTTCTTCAGAGCTCTAACTTTCCTGTTGAACTATTAAGAATTCCAGTGTCTACAGGGCAAAGTCTTCTCATGGCTCCCTTGAACCTGACACAGCTTTATGGATGGCCTGCTCCACCCAGGCACTGTGCCAGACACCCAGGGTACTGACATGAAGGGGGATCTTCCCTGCTTCTCTGGGCTCCCTGTCAATGGGAGACAAACCATTTAGCCAGCTCTACCCTGGTGGGACCAAGATGACATTGGAGGTATGAACAGGCCTTTGTGAGACATAGATGGAGAGGCAATGGTGTCCTGGGGCTACAGAAGGTTTACTGAAAGAGAGAATGAGAGAGAAAGGTGTTTGAACTGGGATGTAAGGAATGAAGTCAATTCTCAGGTGGCAGAGAGAGAAGAGCTGGCTGAGGACATTGCATAAGGAAAGGAATGGTGGAATCTTAAATGTGGCTGTAATACACGAAGCATGTGGCAGGGACCAACTTCTGATGCCTTGCTCAGAAGTTCAGATGTGATCTTATAGGAACTGGGGAGTCATAGGAGGCGCTTTGTGTTATAACAATGGTGGTAATAATGACCATTAATTCTAGAGCCATTAGATTGGGCTAGGATTGCACAAAGCATTTTATATACATTTATCCTTCACAACAATCATGTGAGGTAAGAGCTATTAATTTCTTTCTTTTTATCAATACTGGGGGCTTGAACCCAGACCTTGTACATGCTAGGCAAGTGCTTCACTACTGAGCTGCATCCCTAGCCACTACCCACCCACCCTCACTTTACTTATTTATTTATTTTACTATTTTGAGACAGGGTCTCACTGAATTGTACAAGCTGCCTTTGGCCTCAAACTTATGATCCTCCTGCCTCAGCCTTCTTCATATCTGGGATTATAGGCATGTGCCATAGCAGCCAGCATTTATTTTCTTCATTTTCAGATAAGGAAACTGCAGCTCAGAGCAGTTGAGGAACTAGCCTGGGTTCACACAAGTAATCAGTGGCAGAACTAGGATTCAAACTCAAGATTGAAGTATCCAGAGTGTTACAGTGCACCTTGCTGTCACCATGCTAAGAAAGCATCAGTGAGTATGGGAATGATAGTCAAGAGATATTTGGTAAATGAAAACAATAAGACTTTTGGCTAATTTAGATGTGGCAAGGGAATAGAAAGACAGTGCAGGGTGACTTCTATGCTTCTGCCATGGGTACATTTGTGAAGTGATGTCATTAATCAAGGCAGGGAGTACAGAGAAAGGGCTTGGGGCACAATGAGACCTGAGGCAATGGCACATCTGAATAGATGTGTCTGGTGAAAAGCTGGAATTCGAGTCAGGAAGCGGTAGCTTCAGCAGTCACTATTTGTATGACACATCCTTGGGAGACCCTGTTGGGGGGCCCATAGACCCTCTGGTCTCCAGTGGCCTATCTGTTTCCATACCTCTCAGGCTTTGCTCAGGTTGCTCCCTTAGCCTGCAAAATCCTTCCAGCTCCTTGTCTGACTGCTGATAACCTCTTCATTCTCTAAGACACAAATTATCTGCTCTCCCATGAAGCTGCACTGGGTCCTCCTCTTTGCTGTGTTCTCCAAATATATTTTTCTAGCCTTCTATTATATTCTGATTTGTTCTGCTGGGGATTATGAAGAGCCACGTCTCTGTGTTTCTCTCTTCTCCCCTTTTGAGTCACTTGAAGGTGTAGTCTCTCTCTCTGTCAGGTACTTGTTTGTTTGTTTTTGTAGTACTTGGGGGTTGAACCCAGGGCCTCTGACATACTTTGCAAGTGCTCTACACTAGGCTGCAACTCTAGCCCATTTTTAATTTTTTATCTTGAGATAAAGTCTCACCAAGTTATGCAGGCTGCCTCTGGCCTTGAACCTGCAATTCTCCTGCTTCTGCCTCCCGAGGCACTAGGATTATAGACGTGAGCCACCATGCCCCGCTTTCTGTCAGGTACTGGTAGGGCCTCCATGAAGTGTGTTGAATTGGACGGCTTTGAAAATGCACTGGCTAGCTTCCTGGAAGAGCAGGCTATGTTGCAAAGCCCCTCCTAGCCCCAGGCCACAGTACAGGTCAGTTCCCCAGGTCCATAGCCCAGATTCCCCTCTACTTTCCTGCAGTCATGTGGTTCTCTGTCTCTTGTACTCAGCCTAAGTGGAGCATCTCCTTTCCTGGGAGACACAAAGCAGGAAACACTGGCAAATATCACAGCAGTGAGTTATGACTTTGATGAGGAATTCTTCAGCCAGACCAGCGAGCTGGCCAAGGATTTCATTCGGAAGCTTCTGGTTAAAGACACCCGGTAAGATGACAGAAAGGCACTGGTTTCTCAGGTACTGACCATTTCTTATTTCTTTCCTGAAAGAAGTTCCAGCCTATCCTCATTCTGCCACAGTTGTCACCTGCACTACTGGGGTCTGACTGTGCAGGTGCTGAGAAATGTGACTCACCAAGACTTGGCATTCATGTTGTCTATTCAGGTCTTTCTCCTGCTTCCTTCTCCTGCAGAAATGCAAATAACTGTGTGTGTGCATGGGTGTGTGTCAGGGGGACTAGCCTGTGTTTCTTAGAGCTTATTTCCGTGTGCATTCTGTCCCAAAGTCACTTGGAACATGGATATGAAAGGCAAGGCAGCAGGGTTTTCAAGCCAGTTCAGGTTGGAAATGGAGGAGACAGTCCCTGAGAGGTCAGTGCTGTGCAGAGAAATGAGACATGCTAATCAAACCCCTGCTTCAGAGCCTAGGGTGAGCCTCATGCCCATAGCTGTGGGGTCAAAGAAAATGAGCAGGGAACCTATAGTTCTGGGTGCCCAGAGCAGGGGCTGGATGGGGCAGGAAGAAAGGACCACAGACTTCAGAAGTGGGGTCCTCCAAAGTTCAGGGGCACTGGCTTCCTTGTATAAGGGCAGAGCTAAGGAGCACCATCCTACCTATATACAGAGCAGAGAAGGGCAGAAAAAGAGACCAGAGGTTTAGCAAGGAAAGCTGGCTTTTGGAGGATTCTGGAAGCTCAGTAGAGCATTCATACCTGTCCTAGAGGATGACAATAGGCCTTTCAACTTTGGAACTAAAGAGGAGGGCTTAGGTAGTAAGGTCTCAGTCTCTCTTCCTGGACCACTTTCCCTGGAATGCAAGAAACACACCTAATTCCCAGCCATCTCTGCATCCTTTACTATACTGCTTTGATGGCATGGTCCAAGAATGCAAAATAAAATAAAATAAAAGTGAGAATACAGAGTGCTTCTTCCAGCATCTATACTCATAGATCATCACTATTTTCTAATCATTATTGCAGGAAACGGCTCACCATCCAAGAGGCTCTCAGACACCCCTGGATCACGGTAAGGGCACAGTGGTGCGTCCCAGTGAGCAGGGGGTCCCTGCTCTGTCATCAGGGGTGGCTGTGGCAGCAAGAAGTAGAAGGCTTGTGGAGAGGCTTTTGCTTGAAACACAAATCCTTGGGCACAGATGACCAGTTGGAACCCCAAAAGACCTGAACCTATTTAAATAGGGCTATGCTACCTTAAGTTTGTATAAATGAGTTCAAATAACTTATGAAATGAAACTCACAAATCTCAGTTGAAACCCTTTTTCTTTGAGGCCACTTTATAAAACATTCTTTGTCAGAAAGAGGATTGTCACCATCACTTCTCAAGGCAGGAATTAGGGCTCCTCAGTTGTAGAGAGATCAGTGCCAATTAAAAACCCTAACTTTGTAACCAGGGCTCTTTCTTTCTGATTTCTGGAGCTCAAGTAAAGGATGACACTCAAATCAGTAACCTGGCTTCTGCAGGTACCATAAGTCCTCATGAATTGGGCCCTGAAACAGAGGCCTAGTGGGGAACAGAGGCTGCCATTCTGTTGTTGTTGTTGTTAAGTGCCGTCAAGTCTTGTCGGACTCATAGCAACCCTCATAGGGTTTTCAATGACAAATTGTTTTGGGATTGCATTGGGAGTGGGTTGCCACGTCCTTCTCCCATTTTTGTGGTGCTGGGATTTGAACTCAGGACCTCAGAGACTGCAGAGCAGGATTCTACCAACTGAGCTAAATCCCAGCCCTATGCCATTCTGTTCGGGCAATTCTATTCTTTCTTGGAGGGTCAGAACAAAAAGGTGAATGCCTGCCTGACTCATCTTGTAAAGGAGCCTCTTGCTGCTGGTTTTCAAAGGGTCTTGCAGTCAAGTGTGGTGAAAAACACCTTGAGATATTGGGAGACTAGGGTTCTTGCCCTAGTCCTGTAGGCTGACTAGCATTCCCCAGACTTCCCATTCACCTTCATTGTTCAATGAGAAGTCCAGCAAGGACCCATGTGCGGATAAGAAGAGTAGAGGCCCATGGACAATGGAGAACAGGGAAGGTTGGAGTGGTCTGGGAGAAGGTCAGGTTCATCTGCTTATAGAAAGAGGACCAAATGCCCTCCAGGTTGGGGTGAGCCCAGAGCACAGAGTTAGGGAGTCTCTTAGACTCCTTCCTTCTGAGTGTGCTGCATATTGCCAAAGGCCAAGGAGCCCTTAAAGAGAGAGACACCTCAGCCTCCCTCTACTAGTCATGGCTTTGCATGCTCCAGGCCTTGAGTGGATGTCTGCAGAGTCCTGGCTGCAGCTTGCTTGTCTACGTGAGTCCCCTTAAATGCTATGCGTGTGGAGACCTCTGCCCTAAAGTGAGCTTGCAGGTGGCATCCGCACACGCCTCAGCCTTCCTTATGGTCTGTGTGGGTGCTTGCCCTGCCCCAGCTCTCCCTGCGGCCTGACAGATGCAGTGAATGGCAAAGAGGCCATTTGTGTGCCTTCCGCCTGCAGCTTGGACTGCCCTTTGGAGCATGCATCACATTAATATTCTGGTTCTTCTGTCTGAACACCTGGTAGTCGAAAGGAGAAGTCAGAACCCCCGAACAGCAGAAGACACAGCCCACCCAGCTCAAGACCAAGCGCCTGAGAGAGTATACCCTCAAATGCCACTCAAGCATGCCCCCCAACAACACCTATGTCAACTTCGAGCGTTTTACCCGTGTGGTAGAGGACATAGCTCGGGTGGACCAAGGATGCTGTGCCCTGGCAGAGGCCCATGACACCCTCCAAGACGATGTGGAGGCCTTGGTCTCTATCTACAATGAGAAGGAGGCTTGGTACCGAGGGGAGAATGAGAGCACTCGGCACGACCTGTCCCAGCTCAGGTATGAGTTCCGCAAGGTGGAGTCCTTAAAGAAGCTCTTGCGAGAAGACATCCGGGCTACAGGGAAAAGCCTGGGAAATGTGGCCAGGAAGTTGGACCACCTTCAGGTGCAATTTGAGGCTCTGAGGCAGGAGCTCTCGACAGACCTCCAGTGGATGCAGGAATTGGTGGGCAGCTTCCAGCTGGAGAGTGAGGACACAGATGGCCTGGGCTCCAAGTTCCGCTGGGATGCCAGTGAATCCCTATCGGAGTTGCTCAACAGATCATGCACTGAGGAAGTGCTGGCTGGCTTGAAGCTCTGAGCAGCAAAATCTAGTCAGCAGTACGTGGGGGAAGATTGGCAGAAACATGCTGTTTTCTGCCCTGCGGCAGCATTCAGCTAGAATTATCCTGCAGGGTATGTGTCTGCAGTGCAGTCTTCCACCCCCTCCAGAGAATTCACAGTTGCGGAGGTGCTGGTTAATTATTCATTCTGCACCTCCCTCACCAACCTGGTTTTCTGAGAGGGAGCTGGCAGGGCAGCCAAACTGTTGAAGCAATTAGAGAGTGAATACCCCTCAGTGTGCCTGTCTCGGGGGAGGTTGGCTGGCCTGGGGAGATGCTTGTTAATTGATTAGTGATGATGGATGGGGCCACCTCTCACTTCCTACCTAAATGCTTTGTAAGTGCAGATGTTGGGTAATATTTAAGTTAGCTAGGGATAACTAAGTCAGCATGGTGCTTTCCTGCTATAGAAACAAAAATTTTAAGTGGACAGAGAAAATATTACCTTTCTTGAATTGACATTTCACTTATCAAGCCCTTGTGTCTGTGATCTCACTTGATCTTTAAAGAACTCTGTGAGATAGGAAGGCAGGTGATGGTATTATTATTATTAATTTCCCTGTAACTGATGAGGAAATTGACTCAGAGGGAGAATGACTTAGGATCATTCATAGCCTGTTGATACAGATGAAATGGAAACCTAGCATACCTACCTCTGAGACGAGGTATAGAGGAGGAAGTAGTGAGGCTTAACTGTAAATATCCACCTTAAATTGAAGTTCAGATCCCAGATGCCAAGTAAGGAACTTCATGTGTTTTCCCAGGTGTAGCTGGAATGCATACACCTGCAGATGATTGTCCCAGGAGCTGTGTCTCTGAAGGTGTGATTCCTGTTCCTCCCCTGCCCTCTCCCTGCCTAGAGATCAAGCTGCAGAGCATGAAGGAAGGGGCAACATCTCCTCCTTCTCCACCCTTTCCACCCAACTTTGGGCTAAGGGCCCTAACTTTGTGTTGAGAATGAAGACCAAAAGGCCCTCAGCAAGAAGGTTCCTTTTCTTATGTTCTAGGCCATTCAGCCCTTAAGGCCTAAGATATTTCATGAGAGATTTTTAAAAGGGTGGACATAAAAATTGGGAAATATAAGGCTCTGTGGTCCCTTGAGGACCCAAAGCTGTGAGTATCCTTCCCTGAGAGTTGTATGCTCTCTTCCCCATTTCGCCAGGGGAGAGGCCAGTTTACATAATCATAGCCAGCACATGGAGTATGGACCGTATGCTTGGGCTGGGAGGACAGCTTATATAGTTTAAAAGTGCCTTAACAGCCTTATAAAACACCCCTATCAGATATTTGGACTAAATGTTATTCTCAGTTTAGAGATGAGGAAACAAAGAGGGGAGGTGGTTTGCCTCAGGTAACATCGATAGTGACAAAAAACTGAGGGCTTCTGATGACAAGCCTGTGGCTCCTTCTTCTTCCCCTAACTTCCCTGGGCCCTAGGCATTTCCTCTCTGCTCATGGAGGCAAGTGATACCCAGGTTCATCCTAAGCAATTAAGGGAGAGTGGTGTCCCTAACAGGGGCATCATGCTAGGGCTCTGTGATGAGAGGCGCACGGAAGGTTGTCGCAGTGCAAAAACAGAAGGAAAGCTGGAGTGGAGAGAACAGAGGTGTGGTGTAGACCTCTCTGGGGAATAGCAGGATCAGCAGGGCTTTGGCCATGTTAAAGAGCTCTGCCTTTGAAGGATCTCAGGTTAGAGGCCAGAAGCAGCCTGAGTAACATAGACCCTATCTCAAAAAAAAAAAAAAAAAAAAAAAAAAAAAAAAAAAAAAAAAAAAAAAAAAAAAAAAAAAAAAAAAAAAAAAAAAAAAAAAAAAAAAAAAAAAAAAAAAAAGAAAGAAAGAAAGAAAAGAAAAGAAAAGAAAAAAGAAAAAGAAAAACTAGTTGGGCGTGTTGGCACACACCTGTAATCCCAGCAGCTTGAGAGGTGGTGGCAGGAAGATTGCAGGTTCAAGGCCAGAGGTAGCCTGCATAATTTAGCAAGACCCTGTCTCAAGGGAAAAAGTGAAAAATGGACTGAGAGTGCAGCCCAGGTGGTAGAGAAAGCACTTGCAAAGTATTCACAAGGCCTTGGATTCAGCCCCCAAGTACTGCAAAAATAAATAAATAAATAAATAAATAAAATTTAAAAGTAGGCTGGGGATGCAGCCCAGTGGTAGAACACTTGCAAAGTATGTGCAAGGAATTGGGTTGAACCCCCAAGTTCCACAAAAAAAAAAAAAAAAAAAAAGGAGATCTCTGCTTTTGTCCCCAGAATCATGGGAAGTTCTTAATGGGGTCCTGGGCTAATGCTGGAAGGGAAATGTCCTATCAGAACCATAGACAGGAAGTGATTTAAGACAACCCATGAGATTTTGGTGTCATGAAACTATCTTCAGAATCCTATCTCCTTTTCTATTAACAAGCTAGATCATTTCAAATATCATATATAGAGTTAGGCACCATGGGGCATGACTAGTTGCTGGGGGTAATCCCAGTGACTTGGGAAGCATAGGCAGAAGGATCGCAAATTTGAGATGACAGGCAGTCTGCACAACTTAGTCACACATGATAAAAAATAAAAGATGGGCTAAACCATCAACAGAAGAATGGATTTAAAAATTATGGTATATATACACAATGGAATACTACTAGGCAATAAAAAATGAAATAAAGTCATTTGCAGCAAAATGGATGGAACTAGAGAACATCTTAAGTGAATGAGCACAAGCTCAAAAAGAGAAATACCATATGTTCTCACTCATTTGTGGGAGCTGAATCTTACTTAAAGGAAGAAAAAATTCTATACATAAGTTGATATATAAAAATGCACAATTAAACTTAGCAAAGAAGGGACAATATAAAAAGTAGAAGGAGGAAGGGAACTAGCAGAGGAAAGCAAAGATTGCAGAAGGTGGGATGGGGAAGAGAGTCAATGTAGAGGGGTAAAGGGGGAGAGGATAATCTCAATGTAAATAATGCAATTTCATGAGTACATTGGAAAAATAGAGGAATATAACCCAAATATGCCTTTGAGTTTTACTCAAAGCTGTAAGGCTCCATAAACCTTGTGGGTTGATGAACGTGTAGCCAGAAGTATATAATGGTTGCATAATGGAAAAAGCCATTGCTGTGTTACTCTCTCTGTACCCCACCATCATTTACTAATAAAGGGAGGAAAAAAAGAAGATGGGCTAAGGGTGAAGCCCAGTGGTAGATCATTTGTAAAGTATGTGTGAGACCCTGAGTTCAACCCCTAAGTACTACAAAAAAATGCGTGTGTGTGTGTGTGTGTGTGTGTGTGTGTGTGTGTATTTGTTGTTAGGTGCCATCGAGTCGGTATCCGGCACATAGCAACCTTCATAGGGCTTTTCCGTGTTTGACTGTTTCAAGATTGCCTTGGGGGTGGATTGCCAGGTCTTTCCCCCATTTTTGGGGTGCTGGGAATTGAACTCGGGACCTCAGAGACTGCAGCGAAGTGCTCTACCAACTGAGCTAAATCCCAGCCATATATCCATATATCATATATATATCCATATATATATATATATATACATATATATATATATCATATTACTTGTAACAGAAACTTTTTCATTAAATACAAGAAATCATGATTATAAGATGCGTCCTTATTTCATGTACCGTTAAGAAAGTAAAAAGGCCCAGCATGGGCCATCCGCTAGGAGACACTCACACATACACACAAAGCTGCAGCACCCTCAGTGAGAGGTAAATGAGAAACAGAGCCACTGTGCAGAAGATGAGAGCTAGGAAACACACATCTCAAACCTTGATACCAGGCAGGAGTGAAGAATCCTCCTGAGAATGGGAGGCCTGGGTCACCAGTCCTCATGCACCTTTGGTCTTTGAATTTGCACAATCGGTGCAATACTGAAGAATCTCAACCAAGGACTCTTGTACACAATAATCTAAGGCTGGCTGGGCCCCCATGGCTGGCTGAAGCACGGTGGTCCTCTCCCAGAGCACCTGCCCTCACTCCAGGCCTGCAGTAATGATACAACACCGCTGATCGAGAGAAGCCTCCTGACTTCTGAGATCTGGAAACATATATGTTGGAACCTTGGAAAGATGGCGAAACCCTGTTTTTTATGCCCTACCTGAGAGAATTGGTAAAAATGACCTCTGCAATCTTGCTGAAGTCTTATATGCTGTGTGACAGGACATCATATACTTATTTGGTAGAAGGCACTGCAAATATTATAGGTCTCTTTGGCCATGTCAACAGACCTTGACCTTCACAGCCAGCCTTCATGGAGTGACACAGAGCAGACTTTCTTATGAAGGTCAAAATAAATGCAATAAAAGAGTAAAATGGTTGTGGTGATTTGAATTAGAGATCCTGAGAAAGGGAGGGTGATGCTGTTATGTTGGATTTGTGGAATCAACCAAACTGTTCTTGCTGGGAGGGTTCTCAGATGCAAATCACTTGATACTCTTGTTTACAGGGCAAGACTTGTTCAGTCACCCAGCTGGTCAGCCCCCAGCTGGGCTCAGAGCCCTAAGTAGTCTCCTCACAGCAGGGAAATTGTCCTCTCTGTTCATGGCCAGTCACTGGTGACTGCTTCTCCTTTAGATGTTTCAGAAACAGACCCTTCTGTACAAAGAGCATCTAAAGACAACTCAAAATGAATTGAGAAATGCCTCCAAGTCTTTGAGGAAACTCAGAGAAGACTGTGATCTTCCTCTGTCACTTGCCAGTCCAACTCCATCCTCCTTTGGCATCACCACCTGATGTGGAGGAGGCACTCAGGGAGGCATGTGGGAGGAATGCAGCCAGCAGATCTGCTTACTTTCTTCCCCACATGCTCACAGCTGGCATTAGAAAAGCCACATTGGACAGGACTGATGTGGTGGGATAGGGTGTGGGGATTGGAGTTGGGACCTTGGAGGAAAGCTTAGGGGGCGGCAGTGCTCTGTGGACAGGCCTCTCTGCCATCATGGAGGATTTTTAATTCACCAGACTGTGAATTAAAGGTTGGCTTCTGTGCTCAGTTCAAACATCATCCTGTGCTGTGGGGATGGGAAGAGGGGTGTGTGACATCTCCCTGAATAATCACTCCCAAGAAAGCTGGAAGTGGGCCCTTGGGCAGGCAGCAGGCAGCCTTGCCCTGGGGCAGATGCTCATGGTGTATAACTGCCTACCAAGTATGTATCAGGAAGGGTAGTGATGGTTTGATAGTTGATGATTTTGCAGATGCTGAAGGCTGCCAGTGAAGGGATGGCACAGAGTAACCATGACAGGAGAAGCCAGAGTCTCTTCTGTGAACCCTGTCCCCTGCAGGTGGCTGTGGTGGCTTCCCTCCGCACTGATCATGCAGCATAGTTGGGATGTGGCCATGTGCCCACTGTTGACCTTCTGTGAATGTCTGTTGAACCGAATGCCTTTTATCCTTTAGGAAGTTCTTGGCTAGTGGAGATTCTTTACCCTGGAGAGGAGACCCAGCAGTGGGCATATTCAAGTTGCTGGGGGGCAAGTTCAGTTTAACAAACATGTATTGTGTGCTGGCTCTAGGGAGGAGGTGACAGATAAGGATAAGGCAACTCTTGAATAAGAGACTCATTATTGGGGCTGATGGGGACCCAACCAACTAGGAGGTGGGAGAGGCTGTGATGAGAGATAAAATAGAGGTACCCATTTGCTGTACCTAGGGTCACTATGAGTCAGACTTGACGGCACCTAACAACAACAACAACAAATAGTCTCCTGGTTTTTAAAGCAGGAGAGGTGAATTCTGATTGAAACAGGGCAAGAGGAGCAGCAGGTAGCTGAGGCCTTCTTGGGGGCAGCTACCCCATCACCAATACCCAACTCCCCAGCTGTATCCTTATGATGAAGGTGATAGGTAGAATTTGGAGGGATGGCAACTAGCCCAGATTGGGTCAGGAACTTGGAACCGTGGAGAGGAAGTTAAAAAGAGGGAGATTATAAAGATTAAAATGAAGAGTTTTTGTTTTTAACTTTTTGGCATGGAAAATTTTAAAAATTTGCACCAAAGTACAGAGAATGATATAGTGAATTCCATGTACCTATTATTCTGCTTCAGTAGGAATCAAGACTTAGTCTTCTATTCATCTCCCCCACTGCTTTCTTCTGGTGTACTTGGAGTACTTTAAAGCAAACTTCAGACTTATGCAACTCATAATTCTTCAACATGAATCTCTGATAAGGACTTTCTTTATGACATAAGCAGCATACCATTATCACACCTGACAAAATGAGCAATGATTCCTCATCTCTTCTGGACACCCATTCTATACTCACATGTCCCCATGTTTCTCAAGCGTGTCTGATTATATACAGTTGGTTTGTCCGCATCTGGATCCAAGCTTAGTTCACACATGACATTTGGTTGACATCTTTCAAGGAACTTGAGACAGTACAGGAAGGAGACCTTTGGAAGCTTTTCCAGGGGACAAAAAAAAAAAAAAAAAAAAAAAAAAATCAGAAAACTTGAAGGTCCTAAAGATGAGGTCTAACAAGAGTATCCATGTGTCCATTGCTGAAACTAACAGAAAAGTGAGGCCAGGCCAGGCACAGATAGGGGCATTTCCACCTCCTCCCATTGGCTCCGTCACTGCAGGGAACAGCTGGAGGCCCTCCGCCTTTCTGCAGCTCTCCTTACCCATGTAGGAAGAGGTAGAGACACAGGTGGCCACAAGCTTCCCATGTGCCTGTCTGGGAAAACAGGTAGGTAAGTTCAGGAGGACTCAGGCCCCAGCCATCAAAAGGAGCTAGCAAAGGGAGGGGTGGAGGTGCCTCCTGGAGAGAGACTGAACTGAAGGAGGGGAAGGGTACAAGGGCAAGGCAGGAAAGAGAAGTGGGTGCAGCTTTCTGTGGAGCATGAAGTTGGAGGGATGGCACAGATGGAGGTCTGAAAAGCTAGAATCTGTTTGCAGTTTCTACAGGAAGCCTGGTATTTAGAGAAAATCGTCAGGGGTGCCTCTTCTGTGAAGCGAGGGTTCCTTTCTCAGCTTTGGCAGTGGCTGCTGCTTCCTCTCCGGGCTCTGACCTAGCACAGTGCACTAGACTGTCGCGAAGGCATTTGCATCTGTGTTAAGGGGAAAAAAAAACCAAAAAGCTGACTCCAGCCACAGCTTCCTGTCTTCTTGCCTCCCTTTCTGACATATTTCCAAGACACCAGACACTTCTAGGAGCCTGGTCAGAATTGCCCAGTCTCCTTGGTATCACTGATGGGCCACAAGGCCAGAGGAAAGGCACTTGCTGTCTCTGCTGTGGGTTGGGACAGGAGAAGGCAGACATAGCTCCTTCTCCTCATCACAGTCCCAATTCAATCGAGAGTGTTTGTGCCAGATCCCTTTGGGGAACAGATTTCACCACACAATTTACATCTCTCTGACTTTTCAGGCAAAGACAACAGTGTTAGCTTTTGGTGAGCCTCATAGCAACCAGGGAGGCCCATTAATTGGGAAAGGTCAGCCTGACAGATTCATAGCCTGGGTGGCTTCCTCCCCCGGTCTCATGGAGACAGGGCTCTAGACTTAATCATTTCACTTCCCATCAACGGTCCTGGGAATGGCCCCACCTGACATTTCAGTTGGGTCTCACTGTTCTGTGCCCTGCTGGGCCCGTAAGAAGGTAGGGTTCCCCCTAACAGGATTCCCGTTGCTGGCATGTTACTTTCCAGCTGTGGGCTCAGCCATTTCTCTCCTGGATGAGGGTAGCCATCAGTAAGTGGATGGAAGGGGGTCCCTTCCCTCCCAGAGTCTGCTCACCCCAGTTGCCAAACCCTCCTTGTGAGGGGCAAGTGCCTCCTGCCAGGATTAGGCTCAGAGATCATTCAAGGCTTAGTGAATTGCAGACATTAGTGAAGTTAGAGGTAGAAATGTCTTAGGGGTCAGGGAGGCAGCATGCTAATCACCTTGGGAAGGAGATACTGCGCGCCAGGAGGCGTAAGGGATGAGGGTGGGGCACACAAGAAATGAATAAATGCAGAATAAAATGTCCCGTTAAAATCATACATGCAGTGAAGAAGTAGGGCACAGGTGTAGTAAGTCATGGGGTGCAGTTGGGGTGCTGTTTTATGTGGAGTGGTCAAGGAAGGCCTTCCTGAAGAGGCAATGTTTGAGCAAAAGCCTGAACCAAGTAGCAAAGAGATGTAAGAGGGAGCAGGGGCAAAGGCCTCAACACCTTGGGGTCAGGGGCCAGCAAGCCATAGGCACAATGGAAGCCAAGTGGAGTGGGGGCAGGGTGGGGGAGGAGGCAGATAGTGTGGGCCTGGGGCCCATAGGAAGGTTTAGAGCAGAGGGAAATCCAAGTCCTCAATAGATGGGGTGTCCTTTGCCCACTTTTGTGCCTCCCTTCCAGGTGGAACGTAGGCTCCAGGCTGGCTCATATTGTAGCAGCAGAAGGGGTGACAGGTGGTTATGGAAGGAGCTAGGCACGACTGGTGTCCCCTCAGCACACTCGTCCTTTTGTCCTCCTTCCCTTCCCCCTTTTCCTCTTGCACACTATGCCCGAACTACAATGTTCCAGTTTGGGAGGGTGAACAGCCCCTGGCTTTCTCATGTCCCACC
Organism: Pedetes capensis; assembly: GCA_007922755.1. Lineage (NCBI taxonomy): Eukaryota > Metazoa > Chordata > Mammalia > Rodentia > Pedetidae > Pedetes > Pedetes capensis. The sequence continues at coordinate 105,802 of VMDO01004094.1, forward strand.
CGCTTCAAGATTATACACACTCTGCCCTGCTCCCTGGCACCCCAGCCCTGCCTGGAATTCTACATCTCTCCAACTTCCAGGCAGAGCCATGAGGAGTCATGGTGTCATGGCACTCTTTCATGGTGATGTGACTAGGCTGATCTTTTCAGTGGGAGTGAGCAGGTCCCGGGTCCTAAGATTTCATTCCACTCTGTCTCTTCAGTAGCTCAGGGAACCATTTCAGCCATCTAACTATCAAGTTCCCAGAATTGTTGGTTTTGGGCAAGGAGGAGGGTGGGCCTGGGAGCACTAACATAAACATGAAGAAAGTTCCTATGCCTCAAGGTGCGATCCAGGAGTGGGAGGCCTCCACTGCCAAGCTGATAGAGACAAGTGCCACGCATAACACAGAACACCCAGCTGCTCTGGACGTGTGGGGAAGGGAGATGTTGTTTCTTGGAAGTTGTTTTGAAGGAAGCCACATTTGAATGGGGCTTTGAAATAATTAGGAAGGCTTCCAAGGGGGTAGGGTGGCCCTGGAATGGACCTCCTGCCAGTTGCCACATCCAGAGCAGGAGGCCAGCAGTATACACTGGCTTCCTTCTGATACCTGATGCCATATGAAAAATAAAGAAGAGTGGAGCGATGCTGCAAGTGTGATTAGGAGATAGGGCCAGCACAGAGGAACCAGTGAGCTGCCTCCCTCAGCTCTCACGGGTGCCAAGTGTGGTATTGCAGTGAGAGGGCTATTGGGACAGAGAGAACACAGCGGTGCAGGGCCTGCCCCATCATCCATGGCAGCTTCTTGAGGTCATGGCTTCCTGAGGATGAAAGCTATCACTTCTCAGAAGAAATGCACTTCATACATACTAAATTGTTTTTAAGGATTATAATTCATATACCATAAAATTCTCCACTTAAAAAAGTGCAATTCAGTAGTTTTTAGTATATTTACAAGATTGTACAACCACCATCCACTTTCTGATCCCATAACATTTTCAATATTCCAGAACAAAAACTTATGCACCCCTCTGAGCCTAGCACCCAGAACCTGAAAAGAAACTCCTGTCTCACCCCGGTCTTCTTTCAGTCTTGGGGGCTTGAACCCAAGATTTTGTACATCCTAGGCCAGTGCTCTACCACTGAACTGCACCCTCAGCCTCTTTTTAATTTGTTTATTTTGAGACAGGGTCTCACTAGATTGGCTAGGCTGCCTCTGTCCTTGAACCTGTGGTCCCCTTGCCTCAACCTCCCGAGTCACAGGGATTACAGGCATGTACCATGGTGCCTAGTCCTTATACCCTCGGGTAGTCATTCCACATTCTCTCCTATCCCCAGCCCCTAGTAGTTTAATCTACTTCCTGTCTCTATGGATTTGCCTATTCTAGACTTTTACATAACTGGAATCATATGCTATGTGGCCTTTGTGTCTGGCTTCTTCCACTTAATAGTTTTTTGAGTTTTGGGTTTTTTTCTCTTGTTCTTTTTGAGACAGGGTCTCACTGTGTAGCCCAGACTTCCCTGGAACTGGTTATATAGCTCAGATTGGCCTCGAACTCCCATCAGTCCTCCTGCCTCAACTTCCCAAGTTCTGGGATTTCAGACGTGGGCTACCACACCCAGCTCCACTTAATGTTTTTAAGGTTCATCCATGTTGTAGTGTATATCAATACTCTACTTTTTTTTATAAATATATTCCTGGGTCAGCCTGCAGCCATGCCACTGTGGTGTCCGATCCCATCAGATCTTGTAAACTAAGTAGAGTAGGACCAGATTAGTACTTAGATAGGACACTGCCTGGGAATACTGGTGCTGCAGACTTGGGAGAAGGACCTGGCAGCCCACTCCCAAAAAACAATCAGCCACTGGAAACCTTTTGAATAGCAGAGAAGCACTGACAAAACTGACAAAAGTGCCAGTCATGGCATATTGCTGAGGAGTGTTTCACCTGTTGTACATAGGGTTGCTATGAGTGGGACCCAACTCAACTGCACCTAACAACAACAACAACAGTTCCTGGGTTGAGCATGGTGGTTCATGCTTGTAATCCCAGTACTCAGGAGGCAAAAGCAGGAGGATTGAAAGTTTGGGGCCATACTGGGTCATAGCGAGTTCAAGACTAGCCTGAGCTACAGAATGAGACCCTGTCTTGGAAAACCAAGGTCACGGGATATAGCTCAGTGGTAGAAGGCTGTCCTAGCATGCCCAAGGCCCTACGTTCTATCCTCAACACTGCAAAATAATAATAATAATAATAATAATAACAATATATCATATGGATATATCATATTTTGTTTATCCATTCATCAGTTGATGTGTATTTGGTTTGTTTCTTGTTTTTGACTTTTATGAATAATGTCACTATGAACATTGACATGCTAGTGTACATACTAAAATTTGCAAACCATTCTGTGAAATGCCAAAACTTATTTCTTAACTGAGGAAAGCCATGTTTTACAAATGGAAGAAATGGAGAAGGCAGGAAGAAGAAATGGAGAAGAAATGGAGGAAGGCAGGAAAGCTAATAAGAATGCATTTCTAGTTACTGAGTGTTACTGGTTAAGTGCTTTATATGCTCACATTCACTTAATCCCTACTAACCTTGTGACATGATATTATTTCCCTCTATTACACATAGGAAAACTGAGGCTCATGCAAGCCATACCAGGCTCATGGAGAAGTCAAGATTTAAGCTATGCTTTGACTCTTAGGCAATGAAAGGCAACTGCACATCTGTCCCCAGGTGACCCCCATCAAATACCCTATTTCCTTCCACTTATTTTCTAAAGGAACACTGATGCTCCCTCTGCCCATGAGGCCTCCATTTTGCTAACCCCAGAGTCAGCCCAGTGCATGGAGTAGGGGGCATGTTCCAGGCTGCTGTAAGATGACCCTCTCCCCAAAGCAATGCTGATCAGAGCCCCTGTCTTCTGCTCTTTCCCTTCAAGAGGACCTGAATGTTAATAATATCTCAGAGGCACCTCCTGAGCAGCTGAGAGGTCTGTAGGGTTGCCCTTGCTCTCATGCTCTCCCTGCGTGGCCTCTGTGTGTGTGTAGGGGATGCCCAGACAGGCCAAGGACATGTGGCCTAGGGATCTACAGGGAAGTAAGTAGCTGCCATCTAAAGCCCAGTGACACCACCACCTTCTCAATACTTTGTCTTTCAGCCCGTGGACAACCAGCAAGCCATGGTGCGCAGAGAGTCTGTGGTCAACCTGGAGAATTTCAAGAAGCAGTATGTCCGCAGGCGGTGGAAGGTATGTCAGGGATTGGAGAGGGTGGCAGGGGCCCCGGGGGGTTCCTGGCTTCCCTCCAGGATCTCTGTGCACATTCTCACCTGGCAGGTCCTTCCTTTTCCTTCCCCAGCTCTCTTTCAGCATCGTCTCCTTGTGCAACCACCTGACCCGCTCCCTCATGAAGAAGGTGCACCTGAGGCCACACGAGGACCTGGTGGGTAAATGCGGCACCTTTTTCTTGGGCACAATTCTAGAGAGGGCTGGAGCTTAGGAGCAGGGGCCCCATTGCGTCCTGAGCTAGGTGGGTGTGTTTGGGGACCTCTGGGTGGTGCTGGGAAGGGCACTGTGATGGGGCAGCAGAAGCTTTTGGAGGATCTGGAATTCTTTCCTGTGGGCCTTCCAAGGGGTTGCTGCTGTTGCCACTGTGTCCCACCATGCCAGCCCCTCCCTGAGGACTTGTGGCCCTCCAGACATTGTGGGGACTCTGGGGAATGAGTACCATAGACCATCCAAAGTTCATTTCGGACAATCCAAGGATCTGCTTTGGAATGGGAGCTTTACATCCTCTTTTCAATTTTTCCATTTTTATTTTGCTTTACAATACCATTATCAATAATAATGATATTTAGATAGAATAGTTACAGTTTTGTGTACATTTAAAATAAGACGCTTAGAATATACTGATCAAGAGTGTGGCCTCTTGCTGGGCATGGTGGCGGCCACCTATAATCTTAGTACCCAGGATGTGGAGGCAGGATGATGACAAGTTCAAGACCAGCCTGGGCTATGAGACCCTCAGAGAAACAAAAACCAGCCACACAAACAAAAACAAGTAGCCAACCAACCAAAATATAAGCATGGTGTCACAAACCAGTAATCCCACCTACTTGGGAGGTTGAGACAGGAGCATTGCAAGTCGAGGCCACAGGCAGCATGTCCAACTTAGTGAGACCCTGGCTCAAAATAAAAAATAAAAATACTGGGGGTGGTGCTCAGTGGTGGAGTACTTGTCTAGCATACTCAAGACCCTGGATTCAACTCTCTAGTACTGAAAAAAAAAAAAAAAAAAAAGATTGACCTCTTGAGCCAGACTGCCAGGATTCAGATCTACCACTTACCAGCTGTATGACTTTGAGGAAACTATTTGACCTCTCTGTGCCAAAATGTCACCATTTGTAATATGGGGTTAACAATAGTTCCTACTTCAGAATAGGCATGAGATTAAGGGATGACCTTCCCTTAAATTGTGGTTATAAGTGCTCAACAACTGTGTTAGAATTATTGTTTAAAATCCTCCAGTGCACTTTAAAATGCATTGCCAATGTTAGGTTTTCAGTTGGTAGGGGTTCCCCAGGCAGCTCTTCCCTACAGCTCACTGAGTGTGAAGGAGGCTAGCTCAGGAGTGTCTGGGTCAGAACAGAGGGCGCCTCCTTGCTCAGGAAGGGGCCGGAAAGCAACTGCCTAAGATGATGGGCAGTCATCCTAGGCAACAATAAAATGCACAGCACTTGGGCTGCATCTTTGGACCCAGCAGAGCCCTGCACTCCCCACTTCCCGTAAATGTCCCCGGTCCTCCTCCTTCAGCCTGAGCTCTTGTTCCTACTTCTGGCATCCAGAAGTAGGATTTGGAGGATTTATGGTTACAGAAACCTGTACAGCTTTGGCCAAGCCAAGTCCTTCTTCTGGCCACTTTCCTCACCTGGTATAAATGGGACTGGACTGTTCTCCCTCCGAGAACCCAGGCTCCTCGTGGCGGGCTTTACCCAGCTTACTCTTTCATAGTTTGGCTCTGACTCAGGCTAAAAAGTTACTATTCAGCAGAGCTTGAGTTATTTTTATTGTTAGAGTGGGGCTTGGTCTACAATGTAGTTGGCTAAAATGGATCTTGACCTTGGATTTCCAGCTGGCTCAGGCCTGTTGTACATGGTAGGCAGTAGGCCTGCCCTTCAGGCTGAGCCCCTGGCCCTATTGCCTTGATAAAATGTGGTCTGTGGGGAGAAGGGACCTGAGAGTAATTGGAAAGAATGTACATTTCTTTCCTAACTTTTGTCCTTGTGCAAACATTTGAAGATAGTCCTCTTTTTACTCAAACGCTCGCCCTACAGTGGAAAAGGATTGGGTCCCAGACATATGTTATATAATTTTCCCGAAGGGATTTTCCTTTAAAAAAAATATGGTAATGGTAGGACCTTTTGCTTAAGAAGCATTGAAACTGAACATCTAACAACAGGTTTTTAAATGATGTACTTAAGGCTGAGTTAATTCTTTTTATAATTTTTTTTTTCAATACTGGGGATTGAACCCAAGGCCTCGCGCTTGCATACTCTGCAAGTGCTGGACCACTGAGCTGCACCCTCAGCCCATTTTTTTACTTTCTGAGACAGGGTCTCTCTAAATTATGCAGACTGCCTCTGGTCTTGAACTTGCGATCCTCCTGCCTCTGCCTCCCAAGATGCTGGGATTACAGGCATGCACCACGGCGCCCGACTCTTCTTTTTATAATTTTAATAATTAGATTAGATGGGCATGGCCTGAACCTGGAAAGACATGGTGACTTCCGGATAGCTGCTATGGGTCTGGTTTAGCCATGTAGGAGCTGACAGCCTGCACTTTACATTCTTTTCTGCTTTCATAACCATGGAGCTCAGAGGCATTTCTTTGGGAGGGCTTGCTAAAGCACACAAGGCTTGCTAAAGGTGCAATGTAAGCCAGTCAAGGCAGACGGGGTGAAGTGGCGGCTAGCAGAGCTTGGGGAGAAAACAATGACTCACCTCTGCCTCTCTCTGGGCTGAGTTTAGGAGACCCATTGACTCACAAACCACCAATCCAAGTGGCCTTGATGATGTGGCAGCCACAAAGGGCAGTAGATGTAATTTTCATTATTATAGTTTGGCCTCTCATCGTGCCTGGTTTCCCTTAATGCCTGCCTACTCTCCTGCCTCCTGGGAAGAAAGCCTCAAGGCAGCGGGTCTGGCATCTTTTCAAGTCCCCCTGCTGCCCTTCCCTGTCACTGGTCTCAGGATGGAGCATTGGGCTTCCCTTCACCTTCGCCTTCCTGGCCCAGGTTTATCAACCCAGGCCAGCCAGCACAGACACATTCCTGGCATCCATGACACTCTACCCTGGACTTCTTTTTTCCCTCCAGAGAAATTGTGAGAGTGACACTGAGGAGGACATCGCCAAGAGGAAAGCCCTGCACCCCCGGAGAAGGAGCAGCACCTCCTAACTAGCCCAGCTTGCAGTGGCTGCCAGGGAGCTCCAGGCCCAGTGGGGCTCCCTTCTGTGCAGACTCTCGGGCCCAGCTTGTCACCAGCACCCAGGCAGTCTGCACTTCCAAGTTCTTTGCAAGAAAGAGGGGCCTGTAGGACTTGGAAGAATTCACAGAGGAGCCAGGGGACCTTGGGAGCTGTGGCTGTCTCCTGTAGAGGAGGCTCCAGCATTCCCAAAGCCCTCAGTTCTCCGTGAAACTTGTCTGCCAACCTCATGGGGTGGGGGTGTGGACTTAGGAAAACAATGTAAAGGAACACCGTCTTCGTCATAGGGTGAAGGTCGGACTCTGGCAGCTTTCCTCATGGCGTAAGGGAGCTCAGAAATGATCTGGTCAACAATCCTACCAGGACAGAGGCCTCCCCTATTATAACAGGGCAAGTAAGTGAAGAGAATCTTGGAGTGGGAGGGACCAATCCTATGACCTCTCGGAATCCACGTGGGGTCAGGATATCAGACCCATCAGCACATCAGACCATCTGAGGTAGCCTATTACCAACCTGCCATGTTGTAATTTGTCTTATTTTTATTAAACTTCTTGTTTGGCTTCTTGGCCCTAAGCTACTCCCATCCGATTTTCTGTAGCCCACATGCCTATGACTAGGGGAGCACCCAGGATTGGGTGCTGAGTGAATAGAACCTCAAAGGTGATTCTGAACTGGTTCCCCCTTGCCACCATAGTGCCTACCTTCTGTGTCCTTCCCTAAAGGTGTCCAGCCCATGTGCCAGCACAGAAGTTTCCCTCCAACACCACTGCCGTCACTCCTGATGTTAGGGACTGAATTGTAGCTGTTCAAAATTCAGATGCTGAAGTCCTACCCCACAGTACGTGGAATATCACTGTTATTAGAAATGGGATCATTAAACAAGTCATTGAATTAGAATGAGATCACTGGGGTGGGCCCTAATACAATATGAGTGATGTCCTTATAAGAAGGGGAGATTTTCAGCCAGGTGCAGTGGTACACACCTGTCATCCCAACAACTTGGGTGTCTGTGGCAGGAGGATCACAAGTTCTAGGCCAGAAGCAGCCTGCATAACTTAGTGAGACCTGTCTCAAAATAAAAAATTAAAAATGGGCTGGGGTGCAGCTCAGTGGTAGAGCACTTGCAAAGCATGTGTGAGGCCCTGGTTCAATCCCCTAATACCACAAAAAAGAAAAAGAAAAAGAAGAAGAAGGGGAGATGTTCCAGACACAGTGGCATGCACCCGCAGTCCCAACTATTCAGGAGACTAAGTCAAAAAGATCACTTGAGCCCAGGAGTTGGAGGCTTGCCTGGGCAACATAGTGAGACCTCATCTCAAAAAAGAAGGGCAGATTAGCATACAGAGGAAATACCATGTGGGACAGGGAGAAAATTTTAAAATTGCCATTTACAAGCTAAGGAGAGAGTCCTCAAAAGAAACCAACCCTGAACACCTCAGTCTCAATGTCAGGCCTCCATCCTTTTGAGAAAATAAATTTTTGATGTTTAAACCATCTAGCCTGTGATATTTTGTTACAGCAGCCCTAGCAAACTGTATACCTGCTACCTATGCCCAAGATAGGGGCAGGGGAATTTGTAACAACGTGGACAGACGTAGGCAAAGGGAGGAAGGAGAGAAAAAAGATGCATGACCTAGACTTTAAGCAAATATGGCAAAGGAACCTCCATGACAGAATCGTGGGTTCTGCTTTCTAGACTGAAAGAATGGTGTTGTTGACCAGAACTCAAGAGACCTGTGGCAGTCAAAGTGCAGAGGTCAGGCTGAGGCCTGAGAATAGGAAAGTACATGGGGAAGGAAGAGAAAGATGTTTTGGAAGGTGAGCCAGAGAAAAGGAACAGAGCTGAGGCAATGAGCCAGGAAAGGAGGGGATAGATAAGGGTAGAGAGGAAAGGGCCCAGCGGTGAGGGACACATTCATTCCACTTGTCAGCAGTGAGTTTTAAGCATACCAAGTGAGAAAGTGGGCCAAACTGCCTTCATCGCATAGATGGAACCAAAGCAAAATGGCCCCTCAGGAATGGAAAGGCAATCCAGTTTCAGAGAAGACTGTTGCAGAAGGCTCTGCAGTTGACTTGTAGGCCTTGGTCCTCTCCAGTTTTCAGGCAAAATCACCCCCGTGCCTCCCTCTAACCTGAGAGCACAGCCAAGGCTAGGAACTGATGATTGTGCTCAGGGTCCCAGGCTTTTTTTTTTTTTTTTTTTTTTTTTGAAATTTTTAATGTATACCTTAATGTGATTCATTCTGACATGCTTTTCATTGTGACATTTCCATATATGCATTTTGTTGTACATTATTCATATAGGTTCCCCCTTACCCTCTTGTACACTTCCCCCCCATCAAAGACTTCTCTATCATTTACTTGTCTTTTTACGGTAATATTTTTCTATATATCCTTGGCTTCCAGTTCTGTTTAAAATAGAAACTTTTCCTGCAGAGAACTTTGTTTTTACCGTGTCAGAACTATTGCATGCATTTTCTAGACCATTTATAACACCGTTCTTAGCTTTTGTTTTCTTTTATTTTGATCCGACCTTTGTATAGGATTTTTACTTCTTATAATTTTGATTCAGCTCCCACATATGAGTGAGAACATGTGGTGTTTCTCTTTCTGAGCTTGTGTTCGTTCACTTAAAATAATTTTCTCCAATTCCATCCATTTTGCTGCGAATGTCCTTATTTCATTTTTTTTTTTGATTGCTGAATAGTATTCCATTGTGTATATGTACCATAGTTTTTTCATCCATTCTTCTGTTGAAGGGCACTTGGGTTAATTCCATATCCTTGCTATTGTGAAAAGTGCTGCATTGAACATGGAGATGCAGATGTGTCTCTGTGGTATGATGACCCATCTCTCTTTGGGTAAATTCCCAATAGTATTATAGCTGGGTCATGTTGTTGTTGTTAGGTGCCGTCGAGTTAGTATACGACTCATAGCGACCCTTAAAGGGTTTTCAATGGCTGAGTGCTTCGGGATTGCCTTGGGAGTGGATTGCCAGGCCCTTCTCCCATTTTTGCGGTGCTGGGAATTGAACTTGGGACCTCAGAGACTGCAGCGCAGCGCTCTACCCACTGAGCTAAATCCCAGCCCAGCTGGGTCATACGGTAGATCTATTTTCAGTTTTTTAAGATACCTCCATATTGCTTTACACAGTGGTTGGACTAATTTACAGCTCCACCAACAATGTAAGAGTGTTCCCTTTTCCCCACAACCTCGCCAGCATTTGTTGTTATTTGTTTTATTGATCTTGGCCATTCTTATTGGTGTAAGGTGAAATCTCAGAGTTGTTTTAATTTGCATTTCCCTAATGGCTAGGGATATTGGGCATTTTTTTTCATGTGTTTCATGGCTTTACGGAGGGTCCCAGGCTTTTAATGGGCTCTTGGCTGTGCTGGGTGGCATATATTAGCAGGGAATGTTCTAGAAAACAGGGGCTCACTGGGAGCTCATAGAAAGTCAGTTGTGGTGGTGGTGGGATTCATCTCCTGCTGGGAAGCAGAGCTGCTTTGACAACCCTAGGCTTTCATTTCTGATCATGATCAACAGGCTTGCCTTTTAGAATGTGTCAAGCCCAACTACTATATCTTACTGAAGCCTAGAGAGGAAGAGGCCGGTTCTGCCTCACACAACAAATCTGTGAAATGTCTGGTGAAAGCCCAGGCTTTCTGACTCCTAGTGCAGTGCTGGTTTGTTCAGCTGGATAAACTGGTGGGCTTCTCAGGAAAAGAATGGATCATTAGATTTGCTTCATTTTTAAATAAACTCTCATCTATACTTTACTGTTGCTTACCTTGTCTTTCATTCTTGGAAATGGAAGAAATTGTCCTCTTTGCTTCTGTTCATATTTACATAATAAGAGAACACTGCCCCTGGGCAGAGACAGCTCAGCAGCCAACCTCCATGACTTCAAGGCAGTTGGGGAACTAGCATTTACTAGGCTCCTGTTGTATGCTTGGTCCTGTTATAGATTCTGGGATTAGAACAGGGAACAGGAAAGACATGGTCCCTGCCCTAAAGGAATCCATTCTGTCATGCCCACAGACTGCTTCATGTCCAGGTACCATAAATCCCTGGTGAGTGAGTGCCTTAGCTCAGCATTTTGTTAGTTGTGCCTGCTCTGTTTCCCAGAATCCCCTGGCAAGCATGGAGCCAGGCCGTAGATAGATGGGGGTCTTTGACAATGTACATCCTTTGAAGATACCTTTGAGGGCCAGAAGCCAGGCACCCATGCCACTTCCAGACATGGCCCCAGTCGAGGGGGCTACTCCACTAGCAGGTAGCTGCTGCAGTCCAAGTGTGAGGACAAGTGGAACAGTTAGTCCAGGGGAACCAGGTGTGTTCTGTTGCCTCTGAATGATGTGCTGACCAGCTGACACTTCAAGGCTAAGAGAGGCCACAGCATGCTCTGAGCCAAATGGAACATTGCCAGGGATGAAAACCGTGCTCGGTTAGAACGCAGTTCTTTGAAGAGGTCTGAAGTTGTCTGCCTTAGAGCATTTGCCTGTGTGCTTGAAGGATGCCACATTAATATTGCACAGACATGCATATAAATATTTTAGCATGCACTGTGTTTTAATGTCAATCTCACCAGCTTTCTTGACTCCAGATCTTAGATTGTGTTTATCTTTTCTACTCACATATTTATTCTCCAAAACTTTTTTGTGGAACCAAATGAGGGCCCTACTGTAAGAGGTGAACCATGAAGTCTCTGTGAAAAAAATTCAAGGCCTGGGTTCCATGGACAATCAAAGTACATGTGAAAAGAGCTAAACTGAGGACTGGAGTGTTGAAAGGAATTGTATCTGGCACAGGCTTGTAGAACTTTCTTTTTATCTGGGCCCTGCTTGATGTCATCCTGATATTGTTCTATTCACTGTCACTGCACCCCAAAGAATATCTTCCTTGGTGGTCTTCTGAGAGAATGCCATTCTAAGCAAACTTTAATAGGCTTAGGGATGGGAACAGATGGAGAGCTGTGAACAATGGTTAATTGATGTTTCAAAAAGCAGAAACACAGTTGGGGACCTTCCTTTAGTAGTTTCTCTCTTGATTTTCTCTCTCTCTCTTACTAATTCTTTTTCTCCCTCCCCCCATTATCAATTCATAATATAAAACTAAGCATATGTATATATACAGAAGATGCCAAAAATGAATACCCATTTGCTGTATTAAAACTGTAATGCTCAATATATACCCATAACAAAAAATGAATACAAGTCATATTTGACTTTTGCAGTTAAAAAAAGGTCATACTATACGTTGCTACTGTTATTCAATTCAACTTCAAAAAGTAATATACAGATAATGTCACTTAAAATGTGTATATATTTTTTGGCAACCTGGGGTGTGTGTGTGTGTGTGTGTGTAAATTTGCTAATATATATGTAGCATATATTTTAGTAATTTCTTTATTAAATAACATTCATGTTTCTAGTTCTTAATCTAGAAGCTGTTGATTATTATAATTTAAGGAGAAATAATATTGTAAGTATTTTTCCCCTGTGGACTAGTGGTCCTCTACCCCCAAGCAAAAGGAAAAGTGAAAGGTTGTGGGAGAAGCTTGTACTAATTTTGAAAAATCTGCTCTGCAATAGGAAAATTATGCACATATTTCAATGTAGTCTTCATAACCTTGTAAGGGAAATGAGAGCCCCATTTAAATCGATGATGAAGCTGAGACTCAGCGGAGTTAAGAAATTTGCCTGCAATCACCCAGCTGGAGTACTTGGAATCTGGATTCCTGCCCAGTTTTGCCACATTCTTCTCTGCTTTTCCTGGAAAAACACTGTGAAGGATGAAAAGTTAATCCTGGAGAACCACGTACAGTATGCTACTATATTTTTAAAGCTCAAAATCTGTACCATATATTTAGAGATACATGCAAATGTGTTAATGCTGTATTTTAGAAGCGAGGGAATGACTACACTCAAAATGCAGAGTGCAGCTTCCATCAGGACAGCTGAGATGGAAAGGAGGACATGAGTGGGACATGGGCCATCACCAAGTTCACAGTGAACTCTTGGGAGGTAGACTTATTATGTTTCCTAACATATGAGTTGTCTATGCTTTTGCATATATCAAATATTGTTGTTAAAAATAATGAAGGGAGAAGGGGAAGAGAAAAAAGTTAAACCCTGATGTCACCTCAGCTGGCCATCTTCTTCCCAAGCCTCCAGAGGGGGCCTGCCAGGGAGTCTAGAAAGAGACAGTCCTGGCAGGAGTTAAGGTTTAAGAGGATCACTAATTACCCCTGCTTTGTCTTTCCATTCAGTCTGTGTAGTTCACTACTGTGCTGTACCACTGAGCTGCACCGCTATGCCATTTTTTATTTTTTGTTTTGAGATAAGGTCTCGCTAAATTGTGCAGGCTGCCTCTGGCCTTGAACTTGCAATCCTCCTGCCTCCACCTCCTGAGTCTCTGGGATTACAGGCATGAGCCACCATGCCCAGCCAAAACAATTTTTTGAAGAAGTAAATGCAAGGCTTCGACAATGTTCCCCCACCCTGTTTCCTTGTTTTGTTGTTTTGGGTGTTATATTAGTTTGTGAGAAATACCATAACAAAATACCACAGACTGGGTGACTTACTCACAAATTTATTTTCTCAATTCAGGAGGCTGGAAGGCCAAGATCAAGATGTTGGTAGGGTTAGTTTCTTGTGAGGCCTCTCTCATAGATAGTCATCTTTCCCCTGTGGCTTCACTTGATCTCTCTGTACAGGTCTATCCCCCAATCTGCTTTTATAAGGTCACCAGTTATATTAGATGAGGGCCCACAATATGACTTCATTTTATCATAATTACCTCTATGTAGGCCCTACTGTTAAGCACAACCACTTTCTGAAGTACTGGGGGTTAGGAGTTCAACATTAGAATTTAGGAGGAGGTGAAAACAATTTGGCTTGTAACAAACACTTAAATTTTCTTGTGTTTTTGATGTCTATCTCTATCTGGTTGATCATAAGCTCCATGAAGGTAGGACTATATCTCTCTGTTGTTTTCTGTGCAGTGCCTGTGGGTGCTCAGTATGTATTTTCCAGATGAATTAACGAATGAGTTGTCTTTCCTTGGTTGTTTCAAAATGGCAAGAAGAGCCGAAGGGCTTCATCCTGGCAAGACACCAAAACACAGCCCCTTGGAGCAAGCTTTGGGCAGCCATCCTCTCCTAGCATGCCCATCCTCATGGATGTACAGGGTTCAATACACATTGGTGCTGAAGGCCTGCTATGGTCAGACTTCTGACTTGGCACATGGAAGACAGTGTGATTATATCTAATGGTAGACAAGCAAGAAAAATTAGAGCTACAGAGAAACCAAGACACATGTACTGAGGATGTGTAGGAGAAGTTGCTATTTCTGACTGAGGAAATCTAGAGGACTACATAGGCAGAATGTCCTGGCCTTAAAGGAAGGGTACACTTCTGAGAAAAGGGGAAAAGAAGGGGTAAGTATTGCTGCCTATTTGTGTTTATGCCTTCCCATGGCTGGACTTTGGAAAGCTACCAAATAAATGAAGCAATGAAAATTGTTTTCTGGGGTTAACTACACTATGGTGAATTACAGTGCTGAGGTTTAGCTTAGTTGGTAGAGTGTTGCTTCGCACTCTCTCTGAAGGCTCAAGTTCAATCCCCAGCAATGCAAAGTGGGAGACGGACGCGGCAATCCACTCCCAAAACAATCCCGACAAAGCCAGCCACTGAAAACCCTAAAAGGGTCACTATGAGTCAGACTCATCAGCAGCACCTAATAACAACAACACAACATACATACACATATACATCTGTATGTGTATATATATATATACTTGCCTGCAGCCATACCACTGTGGAGTCTGATCTCAGAAGCTAAGCAGGGTCAGCCCTGGTTAGTACTGGGATCAGAGACTGCCTAGGAACACCAGGTGCTATCAGCTTGGGAGAAGGACCTGGCAACCCTCTCCCAAAAAACAATCAGCCATTGAAAACCCTATGAATAGCAGAGAAGCACAAACAATAGTGTTTTGCCTGTTGTACATAGGGTCACTATGAGTTGGACACTGATTCAACAGTACCTAAAAACAACAACAACAGCATGGTGAATTAGTTGTGCTACCATTTTCTTCTCCTCTGGCCATTGTGACCCTGGTTCTAGGTCAGGGATCCAGGGTCCCCTCCCAGAGAGCCAGTGGCCATGTGTTGGGATTGTCCATCTATGTGTGTCTAGTTGTCTCTGGGTATCTGTATGTTTCTGGGTACACCTAGGTATCTGGTATGTGCATCTGTCTCTGTATGGGTATATCTGGGTGTGTGGGAGGGAGTTTGTCTCATTGGATGTGTGTGTGTATTTCTGTGTGTACATATGTTGGTCTATTTCTGTATGTGTGCATCCAACTGTCTGGGTGCTGTCTGGGTATGTCTCTGGGTCTGTGTATGTAGGTGTCTATGTTTCTGGTACATGTAGGTATTGGTGTATGTATTTGACGGTGTATGGCTGTCTATCTAGGTGTGTCTCTGTGTCTGGCTATATGTGGGTGTATGTGTGTTTCTGGTATATGTAGATATAGATGTGAGTGCGCAGCTGACTGGGTATCTGGATGTTGCCGTGAAGGACTCGGAGGAAAATGCCAGTGAGCCCAGGCTTGGCAGCATTCATTGCAATGCTGTCAGACATTTGAGGTTGGCTGTTTGACAACCCAGGGGATGGGGCTGAGGACAGCAGCATCTGCTGAGTCATAAGGATGTGGGTTCTGTGTGTTCACAGTTGGACGTATCTCCTTTCACACAGAGAGAGGAAATTTCAGACAGGCTCGCTGACCCTGCATTCTTGCAGAAGGTCATGACTTTAGCTAGCCCCAGGAAGGAGCAGAAACAGGAATGCTCATGAGACCTGGAAGTTGGCGGAAGTCAAACTGAAACTGGTATGCACCAGTTGGGACCCCTGGGTCATGGCTTTCTCAGGCTTTTCTATAACTAAGCTACAGGCTTTGAAACTGATGGAGCACTTCCTGGTGGGGGAGGAAACAGCACATATTTTCCTGAGTGGTACAAACTGTAGACCTCACCAATCTTTTACAATCAGTACTGACCCTGGAAAGTCTCACCAAGCCATAGGAGAGAGTCCAGACTCTGAAAAATCTTTCTCTTCCCTCTCCAAACAAATCAAGTACTAAATAACACTGCATAGAATGTGCTTAGACACAATACAATCAATTGAGTCTTTCAAGCTTGTCTCATTTAAACAAGGAAATTTCCACCAGGGATGGTGGAGCAGAAAGCCTCAGTCACAGGTTTCCTGGTTGGGATGGATTTCACAGATTCTTTCACAAGTGCACCATGGATGATAGGGTTCAGGAAGGGCTGGGGGAGGTAAACACACACATCTGAGCACTGGCCTAGGTGCCTAACATGGGGCTGTCTGCAGCCATACCACCCTGGCCTCTAATCTCATCTGATCTTGGAAGCTAAGCAGGGTTAGCCTGGTTAGTACTTGGATGGGAGACCACCTGAGAACACCAGGTGCTGTTAGGCTTAGCAAAAGGACCTAGCAGCTCACTCCCAAACAA
Organism: Pedetes capensis; assembly: GCA_007922755.1. Classification (NCBI taxonomy): domain Eukaryota; kingdom Metazoa; phylum Chordata; class Mammalia; order Rodentia; family Pedetidae; genus Pedetes; species Pedetes capensis. Next base: position 121,809 of record VMDO01004094.1, read on the forward strand.
TCAGCCATCGAGAACCCTATGAATAGCAGAGAAGTGCTGACAATAGTGCCAGGCATGGCACAGTGTCAGATAGTGTTTCATTCTGTTGCACATAGAGTCGCTATGAGGTGAACCCAACTCAAAAGCACCTAACAACAGCAGCAGCAGCATGGTGCTAGGCCCTGGGCTATAAAAGGTAATAGTGTTGTTCTCAAGGAGTACAGGCTGGGAACACAGCTGCAGATCCTTAGTGTACCCATAGATAAGCTGCTTCCTCCAGCCTCGTGAGGTGTGAGCCGGCTGAGGAAAGGCGGTGAGAGTGTGTCAAGGTGGGTTTGGTCGTTCTGGGGAGATGGTGGTCAGAGGAGGGAAGGGAGGCTCCCTGGAGTAGGAGGGTGTCACCTCTGCCACTCCGTGTTTAGACAGTGAAGGCCACTGACAAAGTGTCACGCTTGCCTATGATCGTTGGCTTCTGGTACTGTCCAGCCAGCACATGGGGCCTCGTAGGTCTGGAATGTGGGACAGTAGGGGAGGGGGCAAATTCTCCAGGAGAGATTTGAGCCTGAAAGGGAGACTGGGATGAACATTATTTGGCCTAACCAGGGGTTTGGGAGATTTTATAGATGCTCATCCAACCCCATCAAAGACATCCCAGGGTGACAGGGAGCTTGCAGTCTCCTGGCAGGACCCTCAGGAACTGGCATCGTATGATTCAGGTTGTGCAAACTTTTCCTCAGGTCGAACTCAAATCTGCCTCCCCGAAAATCTGCCCATCACCCTGGTTCTGTCTTCTGGAGTCATATCCACTTAACAAATATGTGGACAAAAATATAAAAAATGATAATCCTTCAGGAATCTTCAGTCCAGTGGCAGGATGAAACAGGAACTGAGGAAGGAGTCCTTCATTCTAACGGACAGAGACCCAGGCAAGCATGGCATTTGAGAATGGCTTGAGGTAAGAGGATTTGTGTATGTGGAGGGGCTGTGGAGTCCAGGCCAGAGCCGGCCTGAGCAAATTCACAAGGGTGGAAGAGTGAGGCACCTCCTGAGAATACTGAGTAACCTGGCAAGGTGGGGCTGGAGTGGAGAGGATTATGGAGCAGATGGGGCCTGAACCATGAGGGGCCTAAACCCAGGCTGGAGCTCCTGAACTATGTGGAGGTTGGAAGCTTTGGGAGATTTTATCACAGCTGTGGTTTATCAGCAGCTCTCAAAGTGTGGTCTCTGCCCAGCAGCGTCAACATCACCTGGGAACTTGTTAGAAATGCAAATTCTCCAGCCCACCCTAGATCTCCCTCATCAGAAACCTATTGGTGCTTAACAGGCTGTGTAGGTGATTCTAACATGCTGCTTTAGCAAAACAACCCCAAAGACTGAGGGAGAAAGGGATGGGGTGGAGGCAGTCTGGAGCAGGGAGGGAAGTTTGAGGCTCCTAGGATCATCTGAGTGAGGTAGGCAAGGGCCTGACCTGGGGATGGGGCAGGACGGTCCAGCCAGGTTTAGATTCCAGTGCCAGCCCCTTCACCGTTTAGCTTCATGGACATGTGCAAAGTCTTTACCTTCTCTTGGTCTTAGTTGCTTATATTCAAAAAAGAATCAGAGCCAAGCCGGACACTGTTGTGCATGCCTGTAATCCCAGCTGCTTGGGAGGTGGAGGCAGGAGGATCGTAAGTTCGAGACCAGAGGCAGTCTGTGTAACTTAGCAAGACCCTGTCTCAAAAAAAGTTTAAAAATGGGCTAGGGGTGCAGCTCAGTGGTCCAGCACTTGCAAAGCATGTATGCGCGAGGTCCTGGGTTCAACCTCCAGTACCGCAAAAAAAAAAAAAAAAAAAAAAAAAAAACAGAGCCAGAGAATGGATTTAAGGATGGAGAGGAGATATCATCAACAATTCTCCCAACTAGAACAACCCACTCTCCCAGCTTGCCTGGGCCTGAGAGGTCTCACGGGACATGGAACATTCAGTGCTAAAATGAGGGTCCAAGACAGAGTGGACAGTTGTTTACTCTGCCAGCAATGTGGTGCCCAGAAAGAAGTGCTGCTCAGGGTGTTTATGGAGGGAATGGGTAAAGGGTGGAGTTGCTGAGGGGCCCAAGCCCATTCATGAGCATTTCAGTGGTGGCTAAGGTGCCCATCCCTCTTGCCACCCATTCCTGGTGCTTATTGGGCCTGGCAGGATCCCTTCCCACATGTCTCAGCCATGGCCTGGCTCTGGTGACAGCAGGAAGGAAGGTGGGCCAAGACCAGTGGCAAGGACACAAGGACAGTTCTAGCTGGCCACAGTGCTGGCCTGGTGCCTCTGTCACCGAAATACAATATGACTGATGTCTCTCAGACCTTGCTGATGCTGCTCAAGGCTGAAAATACCCAAGGCCCTGGCATAGGCGCCTGGGTGGCTCCTCTAGGCCAGGGTTTCGGGGAGTGGCTGTGGCGTCTCAGTGTGGCACTCTCTACTTTAGCCAGGGGGCCTCTGTGGTGCGATTGCAGGGCCCTAGGCCTCTCACCTTTCCTCCAGGTTGAGAATTCTAAACAGGGACCGGTCTTTTCTTTATCACCCAACTGTTCCAATGCATACTCGGGGAGGGACAGAGTGACTACCATGTTTACTGAGGGGAGTGTCAGACAGGAAGATTACCATGGAGACTTTCGCAGAAAAGTGGGCAGCTGCTTTCTGAAGTCCTCTTCCTTCTGCCTATTGGTCCATGAGCTCATCCATAGACCAGGAACGGAGGCCACCGGGTGGACAGAGGTGATGTGTTTAGGCTTTGGGCAGAGTTAGCTTCCTCCAAACCTGGGAGGGTGGAAGTGATGTCATTGCCCAGAGGAGGGAATGGCTGCTGGGAGGGGACCTAACGTCTCCATCAATTCTCTCCCCCTTCCCTGCTGGACGGTGGTGGGTGCTGCCCCTTAGCTACTTCTTCACTCAGTCAGGGCTGCCTCATGAGTTAACTCTCCAGTTCAGATGAGGCTCCCCACTCCTGCCCTGGAGCTGGTCCTGCTTGTATCCACACCTGCTCCCTAAAAAATGGCTGCTAGCCCAGGCAGGAGGTGCTGATGTAGAAACTCTGGTTTCAGATTCAGGCTGGGCCTCAGGGTTTGAATCCCAGTTCTGGCACCTTCTTTGTTAGGTGATTTTACGAAGGCTATGAGCCTCAGTTTCCCTCTCATAAAATGGGCATGACACTCTGTTCCTTGCAAGGCTTCTGTGAAAATTAAATTGATCGAGCAAGCGCATGCAAAGTGTCCAGTGCATCACACTCAGAAAGTGGTGGCTGTTGCAACAATCGCGCTTCTTATTGACAGCAAACAGTCAAAACATTAAAATAAATAATAAGTGAGGAAAGTGGAGCGAAAAGGACAGGAGATAGAGCTCCTTGAAGTGCTTAGGGCCCCGGCAACCACTCTTGTGACTGCAAAGCATGTGGGCGGCAAGGCTCTTGATGTAAGGGCCCTGCCTCTTGCTTTTCCTCCTTTGCGTCTCTGCACTGTGGGCTGGGGGGTGGGGCCCCATACCTTGTACACTCTGTGAGCTATGGTTTGTTAGAAAGCCTCGCCGCCCAGCCACAATGTACATTCTGCTTTCCCCAGGTCTGGGCCCTTTCACCAGGCCCCTGTATCCCTCGGCACGTCCACCACCAAGTGCAAAGCAGCAGCGCTTGAGAGTTGCAGCAGCCAACCCTCCTCCTGCCTGTCTGAGGCCCCTGTGGCCTGTGCAGAGAAGCAATATTAACGGCAATCTCTTCTTATCGTGTGCCTGTCATGCACCAGGTGGCTTGTCATACTGTCTTTAGTTCTCACAGCAGCCCTGAGAAAGAGCTACTGTCTCTTTTACTGATGAAGAAACAGAGGCTCAGAGAGGTGAACGAATTTTCTAAAACTGCACAGTTGGTGAAGTGACGGGAAAGTTTGGGTTCAAATTCAGTTGTATCTGGCTCTAATGCCTGAACACTTTCTTCCATACCATGGGGCTCAGAAGATTTGAGTTTCAGGTCAAGGACATCTATTAAATCAGGGGGGGACTAAGGCAAGCATCTCCCTCTGCTGGTCCTCAGTCGCCTGAGAATCATCACGGGATGCCTAAGAACTAGATAACTGTTCTTCTGGCATCTGACTTCTTGGAGGGCTTCTGCTGCCATGGCTACGAAGGGCAGAATTATGACCCAAGATTTGACATAAAATAACAACTATGTTTTAAAGGAAATAAGAAAATAATTTATTCTGAGCCAAATATGAGTGGCCATAGCCTGGGAACACAGACTCAAGTTACCCTGAATGATGTAATCACCCTGAGTGGCGTGATCTACCATGGAAGAGGTTGCATGAACTTTTATAGTTGTAGAACAAAGGAAATGGGTAGAGTCATCAAGTGGGCTGGCTGCAGAAAGACAAGGAAATCTCTTCTATAGGACTTACATGTTATCTTTCAAAGAAAGGGTGTGTTAATTTTTCATCGCTCTGACAAAATACCTGAGCAAAATAACTTAAAGGAGGAAAGATTTATATTGGCTCAAGGTTTCATTCCATCATCGTAGGGAAGACGAAGCCGAGCAAAGCATCTCACTTCATGGCAGCCAGGAAGCAGAGAGAGAGAGAGAGAGAGAGAGAGAGAGAGAGAGAGAGAGAGAGAGCTGCCCACATTACCAGCTTCCTCCTCCTTTCTTGTTTATTCCATCTGGGCTCCCAGTCTATTGGATTGTGCTGCCCACATTCAGGGAAGGTCTTGTCCCTTTAGTTAATCCTCTCTGGAAATGCCCCATGAATATACCCAGAAGGCTTTTAACAGTTCCAGCATTGTTCAAATGTCTAAGTCCAGTTTTTTTTTTTTTTCTGACACTTAAGGCAAACTGTTAGCCGTGATCCCCTGTAGAATCAAAAACAAGTTACATACTCCAAGATACAATGGCACAGAATAAACATCTCCATTCCAAAACAGAAATGGGAGCATAGAAAGGAGAAAAGGGACCAAAGCAAGACTGAAACTCAGCAAGGCAAACATAAAATTCTGTAGCAACATGTCCAGCATTTGGAGTACAAGGTGTCATGATGTGAGCTCCAGTGGGCTTAGGCAGCCCTGCCCCTATTGCCTTGCCATTTTCAGCCCCCATGGTCTCTCTTAGGCTGGCTGCACTCATTGCCTGTGTCTTTCCTTTGCAGACAGTTCACATCCCTGGAATCTCTATCTTCCCAGGGTCTCCATTGCATATTTTACTTTACCTTCACAGCTTCATGCATTGCCCTCTCACAGGCTGCCTGCAGGAATCCTGACTCTGCTACACATTGGCCTCCCAGGCCTTCCTTTGAAATTTGGGCAGAAGCCTTCATAACCCCCATAACTCTTACCTGCGTGCCTGCAAAACCAGCATCGTATGGATGATGCCAAGGTTGGCCATCAGATCAAGATCTTCACAAGGGAATGTCTTTGAAATGAGTTTATACACTTACACCCTTGAGTGTGCAGTGGGTGAGGTCTCACTGATTCCTGAGCTGACCTCAAGGCATCTTTCCCACTGTCCCAGTGCTAAGTGTTTGGTTTCTCTTTAATAGCATGAATCTCTTCAAAAACCATGACTTCATTAGCCCGAACTTTAAGCATGCTTCCTTTCTGACCAAACTGATTATTTCTTGAGTGTGTCTATCTTGTTTTTTTCTTGCAAATCTCACTACAAGCCTAGCAAAAAGCAGCTCAGAATAATCATGCCACAGTCTGAATGCTGGGCTGCCTTGAAATTTCCCCTGCTGGATTAATTCGTTGATTATTTTTAAATTTAGCCTCAGTCAAAGTATCAGGACATGGACAAAATATAGACAAATTCTTTACCAGAACGCAACATGGATGGCCTCTAGTCCACTATCCAAGTGTCCTCATTCCCATATGAAACTTCATGAGCACAACCTTTACTGTCTGCATTTCTGTGGGCATGCTTGTCTTCAGAGCTCACACCAGAATCACCCACTAAGCTCTGTTCACAGCGTTCTAAAGCTTCTCTATACCACATCTCTAAACTTTTCCAATTTTCTCCCAAAAACCAATTTAAAAGGCTTCTGAATCACATCATCAGGAATAGTCACAACTACTCCACTCCTCTGGTAGCAACTTTTTGTGTTAGCCAGTTTTTCGTTGGTGTGACAAAATACCTGAGCAAAACAACTTGAGAGGGAAGATTTGTTTTGCCTCATGGCATCAGAGGTGTTAGCCCATCATAATGAGAAAGGTGTGGCAAATCAAAGCAGCTTACCTCATAGCAGCTAGAGGGAGAGGGAGAGAGAGAGAGAGATAGAGAGAGAGAGAGAGAGAGAGAGAGAATGCTCATGCTAGCTGGCTTCCTCTTCTCTTTTTATTCTCTTTGGGCTCCCAGGCTCCTGAATGGTATTGTCCACATTCAGGGCAAGTCTTCCCGCCTTAGTTAATTCTCTCTGGAAGTGCCTTCACAGACATATACCTAGAAGTGCACTTTACTAATCTCTTAGGCATTTCTCAATCCAATCAAGTTGATAATCAAGATTAATCATCACAAGAATTTCTTCTATAGGATTCAGATGTTATCTTTATCACACTCTTACTTTAGGGTTGGTGGAGGCTAGAGGTTTGTCAGATTTAGCATACATTCTGAGTTGTATTCAAGTAATCATGAGGATGCTAGGTCAGATGCAAAAGTTGGTGGTAAATGGCTATTAAGAGGGACTAAAGATAGCACAGCCTCCAGCCATCCAGGCAGCCAGGCATCCAGTGTCATTCAATCTCAGAAGCTAAGCAGGGTCAGGCCTGGTTAGCACTTGGCTGAGAGACCGCCTGGCAACACTAGATGCTATAGGCTTGGGAGAAGGACCTGTCAACCCACTCCCCGCCCCCCCCCAAAAAAAAAAATCAGCCATTGAAAACCCTATGAATAGCAGAGAAGCATTAACAATAGTGTTTCTCCTGTTGTAGGTAGGGTTGCTGTGAGTGAGACACTGACTTGATGGCACCTAACAACAACAAAGATAGCACATGATAACTTTGACTATTTATCTGTAATATTTTATTTGTCCATGATCACAAGCCTGCAGCCATAGCCCTGTAGCATCTGATCACGTCAGATCTCGGAAGCTAAGCAGCGTCAGGCCTGGTTAGTACTTGGATGGGAGACTGCCTGGGAACACCAGGTGCTGTAGGCTTGGGAAAAGGACGCGGCAACCCACTCCCAAAAAAATCAATCCGCCATTGAATACCCTGTGAACAGCAGAGAAGCACTGACAATAGTGTTTCACCTGTTGTACGTAGAGTCGCTATGAGTCAGATATGGACTTGACGGCATGTAACAACAATAACGTGATCACAATGTTCTAATCAGCCAAGATCAAACAGTCTGCAGATTCTTGAATATAGATGTGGCTTCTTCAGAGAATTTTCTCTTATAAATCCCTGTAGAGCTTTGGGCAGGCAGATGTCTTCCCACTCTCAGGGAGCCTTGATTGAGGAGTCACTCCTCCCACAAGTGTTTTGCCCTTTCCTCTGAACATCTTCCCCGACTCCCCACCTAAGACAAAACCTTTTCAGCTTAATGTCTTATCTCCTGCTAGAGTTTGGATCTTGAGTATCCCCCAAAGGCACATGTGTTGAAGGCTTCCCACCTGTGGTGCTATTGAGAGAGGAGGTAGAACCACTAGGAGGTGGGGCCTAGTGAAAGGAAGTTACATCACTGAGGGCATGTCCTTGACATTGGGACTCTGGTACCTCCCCCTCACCACACCCCAGTCTCTTTGAGTCTCACTATGTAGCCCCAGCTGGCCTCAAACTCACTATGTACGCCAGACTGGCCTCAGCCTCTAGATTGGTGGGATTACAGGGGTGCACCACTGTGCCCAGCTATTTTTCTGTTTCCCAGCTTCCTCTGCTGTGTGCTCCCATCACAGTATACTGCCTCACCACAAGCCCAGAAGCAACAAGGCCAAGCAACCATGACTGGAACCTCCAAACTGTGAGCTGAAATAAACCTTTGCTCCTTATAAGATCACTAATTATCTCAGGTATTTCATCACATTGATAGCAAGCTGGCTAATGTCTCTCCCTTGGGGTGTGCCATCTTTGAGGAGACCTAGGAGAAAAGTCAAGAATCCAAAGCAAGGGAGGAGAGACTAATGTGGTCCTAGTTGAGTTTATTAGGAGCTTTTAGAAACAGTGTCATAGCTTAAAAGAGCAGATAGCCAATTTAGTAATTCTGTCAGTGCTTCTCTGAGTGTCCCCAACCTTGTGCACATTCCTTGGTGATTTTTACTCTATTTGGCTCTCTCTCAGATTATGGGGTCCCTTTTGGGCCAAGGAAATAAAGTTATCAAGGAGTAACAAAAGGAAGAGGATTATTATTTATCAAGCTCCTGTTATGTGCAGGCATTGTTCTAAGTTCACATGCAGACTTCCTTTGACTAATATCTATCCTCATTTTGCGGATGAGAGAAAATTGGGGACCTGGGAAGTTGTGCTACATGAGATACAAAGCTAGTAGACAATGGAGCCAGGATTTGAGCTCAGATCTGACTTAAAATACATGTGCTGGCCAGGGACAGTTCACACACACCTGTAATCCCAGTGGCTCTGGAGGCCGAGGCAGGAGAATCACGAGTTCAAGACTAAAGGTAACGTGTGCAATTTAGCAAGGCCCTCTCTCAAAATAAAATGAAAAGGGGCTGAGGTACAGCTCAGTCGGAAAGCAGTTGCCTAGGATACTCAAGGACTCCTCAGGACTCCTCAGGACTGCCATCAATCAATCAAGTACATGTGCTGTACTCCTATAGTTTGCCTCTGGGGGGCTTCTTGGGACAGAGGCTGGGGAACTCTAGAGGGTGTGCCTCATTCTATCAGGACCCACAGAGGCAACCCTGGAGGTTGATCATGTGCCTGCCTGCGCCAACCGCAGCCAGCCTGTGGGCACAGTGCCGTGTTGCCCTCTGTCCTGGTTAGCATCTGCTCTGCATCCCCACAGATTTTTCAGAGGAATGATTGGAACTTTTCTGATTATGGCCACCAGGTGGCACTGCAAGGGCTGGGACTTTGCTGGAGCTGAGGTTGAGCAGCTTCTTAGGGATCATCTGTCACATTCTGGGATTCCCTTAAAATGTTCTTGAAAAATACAGGCCCACCCCCTGTAATTCTGGTTTAATATTCTGGATAGAGCTTGTGGGAATATGCCACTATTTTTGAATTGTGTTCATTTCTATGAATTGCTGAAATATTCAC
>VMDO01004095.1:0-55625 GCA_007922755.1 Pedetes capensis
TGCCAAAAGAACCAACAGATCTGTCCTAGAAGAAGTACAACCAGAGTGCTCCTTGGAAGCAAAAATGGCCAGACTGTGTCTTACATATTTCGGACATGTAGTCAGGAGAGAACAATCCCTGGAGAAGGACATCATGTTTGGAAGAGTGGCAGGTCAACGCAAAAGAGGAAAACCCTCCACCAGATGGATTGACACAGTGCCTGCAACAATGGGCTTAAACATAAATAAGATGGTTTGCCTGGCACAGAATCGGCGAGTGTTTCGATCTGCTGTACATAGGGTCGCTATGAGTCGGACTCGACTGGACAGCACCTAACAGCAACAACAATGTTATTGGGTACGGGATAATAATTTAGAAATCAACTGTTCCTATACAGAATCAATAAATGGAGAAAACATTTTTTAAAGGACACCCTGTTTAAAGTACATACGAATAGGCCCAGGAGCAAGATGGTGGCTAAGACTCCAGTGATCAGACACACATCATTATACAGCTTCTTGTGCATCTCACTACATTCATGGGAATTAAGGAAATCAGGTAAGAGAACATAGTCCCTATCTTAAGCCTTCCCATTTTGTTATACTAATTAAAGGGGGGGGAAAGGAAAGTTTCCTGCATCATGCCCCAACTACAAAGAACCTAGCTTGAGAATAGCTGCCTCCTGCTTGTGGGAGCTGTCAACCCATACTGCCAGCCAATATCCACAGACTGAGCTTCTGGACTATATTAAGCCAGCCTGCTGACTGTACACACCACCCTTGGATAGTAGATGATGGAGCAAAACTCTACTCACTGGGGAGCAGGGCATGAAAGTCTTTGTCTTGGAGCTTAGTGCCAGGTCTACCACACTGAAACCCAGCAACAGCTAGAATCTGAAGACCCCATACATAAGGCCTGAGTTCACAGAAGGAAACTCTACGCTGCCTCCAGGTCAGGTGGAGACCTGTGTAACAGTAGCTCAAGCTCAAGTTTTTTCCTGTACCACTTCCAGCCTAGGAGTGGGGCTGCAGTATGCCCATCCTCCTCCCCAGACTGTTTAGGTCTCTGTAGCTGAGACTCAGGTGTGACCCAGCTAAGCATCAGCCTTGGTGGCAAAGAGATTGTCTCTACCACTCATCCTTCAACCTCAGGAAGCACAGCCATTGCTAGGCCTATGATGACAGATGATGTCCCAGAACTGCCATGACACCAGGCAAAGACCTGTGTCCTGGTGATAAGGACTCATGTTTCAGCCTGCATTGCTGCCTGCTGCACCATAGGCCTTAGTGCACTCCTGAAACTGTTCAAGTCCTTGTGGCTGTGACACTCAGGTGTGACCCAATTTATTGTCAGCCTAGGTGGCCAAGGGACTGCCTTAACTAATACTATCCAAATCTCAGGCAGCATGAGGTAAGACCCCATTCGCTGGGGCAAGGATAGAATAGTAAGCCCAAGATTTTGCCTTGGAACTTCAGGCTGGGCTGGTGAAACCTATTACTAGTCAGATCCTAATGGCCCGCATTCCCAGGCCTGCTTATAGATGGAACCTCTAAAGGACCTCCAGAGCCAGAGGAAGTCACACAGCCCCAGTCTATCCATCTTCTCATCTAGCTAGCATCACCTGTGGATGACAGCAGTGGTCCTGGAAAGTCCACCTCAGCAACAGGAAGCCCTGAGTAGTGTGGGCCTTGGACCAACTCCAGTGCTGTACAGATCTTAAAGGACTGTGCACTCAGGTTGTCACACAGCTGATGGGGCATTGGTGGCCACAGGTGTGACATACAAGACAGGGAATGTACTATGCACAGAGATAGCCCAGAGCCAGGCAGAATCCTACAGTGCCTGACGCATGTGCCCATACCTCACCTAAAGGAAAGGTTTGTGGGGCATACTCTTTGTTCATTTTATTGTATGCACATTTATATCAATAAAAACCTGTATCCAATATTAAACTGAAGTATTAAAGTCTACAATTTACTTGAAAACATAAAATATTAAATAGATTAAAGGACAATAAAGACATGATTATGTAAGTGATAAAGCAACTATACTAAAGCATTAATGAACAAAATGTAGTTGATATACATTTTCTGTATACCTCAACCTTGTTGTATATGTGAACATCATAATAAAATGATGGCCAAAATTCACACTTTATTCCTAATATTTCTTCTAGTTATTTATATTTGAATTTTATTTACAGAGTTTTGATTTGGAAAAATTTCAGTTCTTAAATTTAGCCTCACCAATCTTTTTCCTTGTGATTTTTTATATTATAAAAAAAAGTCTTATTAACCACCTCTCACCTATTTTTTTCCTGTGTTATGATCTTATTGTTATACATTTCAATCCATTTAGAAACTTTGTTTTGCAGATTAGGATAATAAATGGGTCCAAATGACTTTTTCCCATTAATTACTAACTAAATTTCTCAGTACCACTTCTTATGCCAGCTATACAGCATTCATTGTGATAGGTTATCATAACAAGAACACCTCAAAATATACAATGCCTTAAGTTTAGTAGAACTTTTTTCTTACCCAACAGCCACATGATTTACTGAGCAACCTTCTAGGTCTCTTTCACAGAGTCATTTGGCATTTCAAGCCAACAAAATCTATGCCATGTTTAGTAGATGGTTTGCAAGTTCTCTGTAAGAATTATCACAGCCAGAAAGGGTAATAAACATAGGAGAGACATACCTGTGGCAAAAGGTTTTATGAGCATAGCCTAGAAATAGTGCTCATCACTCTGCTTAAATGCCATTGATTTGAACTCCAAGAGAAGTTGGGGAATGTATTCTAGCTTTGTCCAGGAATAAGAGGAAACATGGATATATTGTAAACAGCCAAGTTGGCCGTACTTCTTTCCCTGTTGATATTTTTATATTGTTTTTTGTTGTTGTTTGTGTATGAAGAATAAGTCCCTTTCAGAGAAGTGTACAAATCCATAATGTATATCTCCATAACTTTTTACCTATATACAATTCCATATAACTACCAGTCAAAATAACATGTACATTTTTTTTCAACATTTCTAACCTCTCCTAGTCAATACTGTCCACAAGGATAACCACCATTCTGATTTCTACCACATGGATACTTTTATCTGTTTTTGAACTTCATATAAATAGAATTCTGCAATGTATGGATCTGCATAAATCCACTCAAAATTGTGTCTGTATTTTCATGTATCTGTAGGATTTCCCCCCATTCTTCTTTCACATATCCCATTGTATGAATGCACCACAATATATCTACTCATTCTACTTTTACAGACATTTGGGTTATGTGCAGTTTTTAGATATTACAGGTGAAGCTGCTATGAATATTCTTGTACTTTTTTGGCAGACATGTTCTCATTTCCATTGGCTATAATCCCAAGAATGAAATTTCTGGGACATAAAGTATAGCTATATTTAAAGTAAGTGGGTACTGCAAAGTGCTTTTCCAAAATGGTTGTACCAATTTCTACTCTGATAAGCAATTTAAGAGATTTTCAGTTCTTAGCTAACATGGTATTTTCAGCTATTTTGGTAAGTTTTAATGTGACTATAATTTTGAACATAAAGAAAGTTGCAAGATTAACCTGGACATGGAGGAATCACATGGTTAGAAGTGGGCCTTGTACTTACAGGTAAGCCATGCTGTCCTATTGGACAGAATAATGTGATAGAATACCAACATCAGACAAGGTCACTGTAAGACCATAATAAAGTGAGAAAGACCAAGACAACTTCATCATTTTGTTTAAGCACACACCAGAATGAAGTCACTGTGCAACTCACAAAATATCAAATATCTCCTTTCCTGGCTAACATAAGGTACAGTTGTGACTACAAATTTGTCTTCACTCTAGTCCCTCTATGAATGAGATATGAGAAAACACCCAACATCACTAATTTTCAAGGAAAGGCAAATCAAAACCATAATGAGATATCATCTCATTCCAGTTAGAATAGCTATTAACAAAAAGATTTTTAAAATAACAAATGCTAGCAAGGATGCAGAGAAAGGGAAACTCATATAGACTATTGATGGGAATGCAAATTGGCACAGCAATTATAGAAAACAGTATAAAAGTTTCTTGAAAAATTAAAAATAGAGCCAGGTATGGTGGTGGACACCTATATTCCTAGCACTAGTGAGGCTGAGGCAGAAAGAATGCCCTAAGTTTGAGGACAGCCTGGGCTACATAGCAAGTCCCAGGCCAGCCTCAGCTGCAGAATAAGACTCTATCTCAAAACACTGAAAAGAAAAGAAAGAAAAGAAAACCTGAAAATAGCACTACTGTATAGTCCTACAATCCCAATGCTGGATAGATTTCCAAAGGAAATAAAATCAGTATATCAAAGAGATACATACATACCTTTATTTATTATAGTGCTATTTATAATAGCCAAGGTGTGGAGTCAACTGAGATGTCCATCAGTGGATAAATGGATTTTTAAATGTGATACACTCACACATACACACTAGAATATTATTCAACCACAAAAATATTGTAGCATTTGTGGCAACATGGATATAACTGGAGGACATTATGTTAAGTGAAATAAGACAGACACAAAAAGACAAATAGCACATACTTTCTCATTTATATGGAAAGTAAACAAGTTAATCATATAGAAATATAGAATAGAATAGACATCACTAGCATTTAAGAAGTAGGTAGACAAGGGAGGATGCATAATGGGTCCCAAAATATTGACAGAGGGAAGGAAGTAGCTCTAAAGGACAGTAGCATTATTATAGTCTAAGATTAATTACATATTTCAAAATAATTGGAGTTTAAAGCTTCCTAATACATGGAAGCCTGCAGCTGTACTACTGTGGCATCAGATGCTGTCAGATCTTGGAAGCTAAGCAGGGTCAGGCCTAGTTAGTGCTTGCATGGAAGACTGCCTGGGACCAACAGGTGCTATAGGCTTGGGAGAAGGATCCGGAAATCCACTCCACAAAAAACAATCAGCCATTGAAAGCCCAATGAATATCAGAGAAGAACTAACAATACTGTTTCACTTGTTGTATGTAGGGTCACTCTCAGTCAGACACTGACGCAACGGCACCCAACAATACATGGAAATGATCAAATTTGAGAGGATGGAAATGCTAATTGCCCTGATTCGATCACTGCACATTATATCAAATTCCTATACTTTACCCCATGAATAAATACAGATGTTACATTAAAATGAAAACTTAAAATTAAAAATTTTTAAGTTAAAAATGTAGACAACTTTAAAAAAATACCCAATTACAAAATGTCCTTACTTTCTGACAGCATACAATCCTGAGCCAAGTTCCATTTCCTTAAACTCTCTAAATTCAACTAGTAAAAGGCCAAATATTTTAACAAGTTTTTCTAATACCCTCTCACTAAGCCTCTACAATTCCCTATGGAGAATACTCTTCTTTGTTGCAACAAATAATAAACTCAACTCATTCAATTATAAGCATCTTCCAGAAGGTTTTTGGCTAGAGGATATGGACAGGACACAAGAAGAAAATAGAAAATATTTGCACAGTTTAAAACTGCTCTTAAAAATGAATTTTTACACCGATCTTAAGTAAACAAAGTAAAGTCAGCTATAAACAACATTATTATAAAGAGGAACATAACTACAGATTCAGCCAAGAATTGTTTTTAAATATTAAGATGGAATTAGGAACAATTCTACTGGCACTAAAGGGCTGGGATTTAGCTCAGATGGTAGAGCACCACTGCAGTCTCTGAGGTTCTGGGTTCGATTTCCAGCACCTCAAAAGTGGAAGAAGGTTGCAGCAATCTACTCCGGAGGTAATCCCGAAACAATCAGCCATTGAAAACCCTATGAGGGCCACTGTGAGTTGGACACAACTCAGCAGCACCTAACAACAACAACTAGCATTAAAATCTTAAAACTTGAGTGAAATAAATAAGTTACATAGTAATGATAACAATAAACAATATATGGAATATCAAAACTGACTCAAGGAAAAATGGAAATTTGGATATACTAGACTGATAAACATTAGAACAGGTGAACTATTAATCAAAAATTCTTTTCCTAAACCGGGCATGGTGGCGCATGCCTATAATCCCAGTGGCTCGGGAGGTGGAAGCAGGAGGATCGCAAGTTCGAGACCAGAGGAAGTCTGCATAACTTAGTGAGACCCTATCTCAAAAAGTAAAAAAATGGGCTGAGTGTGCAGCTCAGTGGTCCAGCACTTGCAGAGTACGCAAGCGGGAGGCCCTGGGTTTAACCCCCAGTACCACACACACACACACACACACACACACACACACACAAAAAAAAAAAAACTTTTCCGTCCTAGTCCATTTCTTCAAGAAGAAAGAAAGAAAGAGAGAGAAAGAGAGAAAGAAAAGAAGAAAGGAAGACAGAAAGAAAAGTAAAGAAGAAGAAAGAGAGAAAGAAAAAAGGAGAAAGGAGGAAGGCAGGCAGGAGAAAGTAAGCAAGCATAAATATTGAATAGTTTTACAGACCAGTTTTATGAAATTTTCATGTAATGGATAGCCAATTACACATATTAACTTAAAGACTTAGAAATAAGAAAAGCTACCACATTTTATAAAATTATTACATTATTGAAAGAAAAATCCCAGAAAGACAAAAGCAGAAATGTTATAAACCCATATCCCAATGCAAAAATTAAGTTAAATACCAAAAGAAATTAGCAGTGCATAAAAATCTATCGCACTGTTAAATAAAATGTACCTCAAGAATGGAAATTTCAAAGCTGTGTGTGGTAGCCCACGTCTATAATTCCAAAGACTCAGGAGCCTGAGGCAGAAGGATTGCAAGTTTAAGACCAGAGGTAGCTTGCATAACTTAGCAAGATCTTGCCACAAAATAAAAAATAAAAAAGAGACTGGCAGTACAGCTCAGTGGTAGAGGACTTTTCTATCATTGCAAGGCCCTTGGTTCAATCTCCAAGTGTCCTGCAGCAAGAAGGAGGAGGAGGAAGAGGAGGAAAAGAAGAAGAAGAAGGAGAAAAAGGAAGTTTCAGCAGTAGTATAATACATAACCTGAGATTTTTGGAGGTATATATGTGTAATGGGGGCTGGGATTTAGCTCAGTCAGTAGAGCGCTGCGCTGCAGTCTCTGAGGTCCCGAGTTCAATTCCCAGCACCGCAAAAATGGGAGAAGGGTCTAGCAATCCACTCCCAAGGCAATCCCGAAACCGTCAGCCATTGAAAACCCTATGAGGGTCGCTATGAGTGGGATACCGACTCGACAGCACCTAACAACAACAACAATATGTTTAATAGGTTTATAAGTAGTCATCTGGTAATCAACTCCCATTTGTGATTTTTAAAGTGCTTTAAAAAGCCAGGAGTGGTGACACACACTTGTAATCTGAGCACTTGTGAGGCTTGAGTTCAAGGCCAGCCTGGGGCTTCTCCACCAAAAAGTTTTGGGTAAAGTAGAAATAGGTGAGAACTTGTTGTTAGGTGCCACTGAGTCAGTGCCTGGCTGATAGCGACCCTATGTAAATCAAGGGAAACAGTATCATTACTGTTTCTCTGCTATTCATAGGGTTTTCAATGGCAGATTGTTTATTGGAAGTGGGTGGCAGGATCCTTCTCCCAGATGGGAACTAGAACCTGATAAAAGATATTTATGAAGAACATATACCACATGTAATAAAACCTTAGAAATATTCTCATTAAAATCAGAAACAAGGCAGGAGTTCCTGCTGTCACTACTCTCTTCACTTGTATCTTGTCAATGTAATAAGCTTCAAAATAAAATTTCTAGTACGTTTGTGTCAGCCGCTCAGCACTGAATATTCCTACTTTCTCTCCCCCAAATCATTCAAATAAAAACACTGAAGACAAATATGCACAAAAATATATTTCTATAAAATTAAGAGAGAAAACAATCCTTTGCAAGCTAGAATCATAGATACACCAAAAGCATTAGCTATCAGCAGAACTGGCACAGGAAGCTATGAGTGTGTCATAAGTTTGGTGAAGAACACAGAAATAATATGCTGTAGAAGTGACAGATGTGCAAATATTTACTGGCAAAGACACAGATACCCATAACAATTACATTTTATTGACAGTTTATTGTAGTCATTCCCATCATAATGTGAACCCTAATTTGTCTAGTCTAGTACTTTCCTTAGTATGGAAATCCTAATGTCACAATATCTCTTTCTTTATATTTTACCCCTTTGTTGTTATTTGGTGCTATTGACTCAGGTGTGACTCATAGTAACTCTATGTAAAACAAAACAAAACACTCTCTGACACTATGCCATGCCTGGCACTATCAGCACTTTTCTGCTATTCATAGGGTTTTTGATGACAGATTGTTTCCAGATTGGGCTGCCAGGTCCTTCTCCTGTTTTTTGAAGTGCAGAGGATAAAACTCAGGGCCTCAGAGAGCACAGAACAGGGCTCTACCAACTGAGCTAAATCCCAGCCTTTTACTCCCTTATGCAGAAAAATGCTTTACTTTTGATGTAACTTATAAATTTATAACCTGTAGCTGTACCACTGTGGGATCCGATTCTGTCAGATCTCAGAAGCTAAGCAGGGTCGGCCTAGTTAGTACTTGGATAGGAGACTGCCTGGGAATACCAGGTGCTGTAGGATTGGAAGAAGGACCCGGCAACCCACTCCCAAAAACAATCAGCCATTGAAATCTCTATGAATAGCAGAGAAGCATGACAATAGTGTTTCACCTGTTGTACATAGGGTAGCTATGAGTCAGACACTGAATCAACAGCACCTAACAACAACAACAACAACAACTATACATTTATAAAGGATAAGTGAAACACATTTATTCTTACCACTATGAGAAATATCCAGGCACATTTTGTCATATAGTACTTTCCTTGTGTATGCAACTCATATATTGAAGTATGAATTTTAGGAACATGCAGCACACAGGTAAACCTAAGAGTGGTGTTCTGTATTAGTCTTCTGAGTGTAACATAACAAAATACCAGAGATTAGGTGGCTTAAACAACATAAAGGTATTTTCTTGCAGTTCTGGAGACCAGAAGTCCAAGATCTCAGCAGGTTTGGTTTGTCTTCAGGTCTCTCTCCTTGGCTTGCTAGTGGCTGCCTTCTCACTGTATCCTCACATGGCTTTTTCTCTTTGTGTATACATGTTTCTGGTGTCTCTCCTTACATCTAAGTTTCCTCTTTTTATGAAGTCTCTAGTCAACTTGAATTAGAGACATACTAAAGAGCTCATTTTAACTTAATCACCCCTTTAAAGACTGTGTCTCTCCAGGTATTATTATATTCTGACATCCTGAGGATTAGCACTCCAACATATGAGTTTGGGAAGACACAACTTGGCCCACAACAAATGACAATATTATTGAATGAAATCACGTAAAGAAAGACAGGGAGAAAGAAAAGAGGAAGAAGTGACTAATTAATTTGGTGCTCATGGGAGAAATCAGCACATACCATCTGAAGAAAGGGAGTTCTAAGGGTATTATATAAAATTCTAATTATAAAAACAGTCACTAGAATAAAAATTACATAAGAACTATAATTTTAAAAATAAAAGACTCTGTGATGATTGTTGTTGTTGTTGTTAGGTGCCATCGAGTCGGTATCCGACTCATAGCCACCCTCTGTACAACAGGGGAAACACTATTGTCAGTGCTTCTCTGCTGTTCATAGGGTTTTCAATGGCAGATTGGTTTTTGGGAGGGGGTTGCCAGGTCCTTCTCCCAAGCGTACAGCTTCTGGTGTTCCCAGGCGGTCTCCCATCCAGGTACTAACCAGGCCCAACCCTGCTTAGCTTCCAAGATCTGACAGGATCGGATGCCACAGAGATATGGCTGCAGGCTCTGTGATGATAGTTTATACAAACACTTTATATGTGTTGTTGTGAGGTGCCGTTGAGTTGAGTCTGGCTCATAGTGACCCTATGTACAACAGAACAAAACACTCCTGACACTATACCATGCCCAGAATTATGTCAGTCCTTGCCTACAATTCAAAGGGTTTTCAATGGCTGATTGTTTCACAGTTGTTTCAGGAGTGAGCTGCCAGGTCCTTTTCCCATTTTTTCAGTGCTGGAGATCAAACCCAGGGCCTCAGAGAGTGCAGAGCAATATTCTACCAATGGAGCTAGACACCAGCTGTTGTTGTTAGGTGCCATCAAGTTTTGTCTAACTCATAGTGACCCTCATAGGGTTTTCAATGGTTGATTGCTTCAGGATTGTTTCAGGAGTGGGCTGCCATGTCCTTCTGTTTTCTGCAGTGCTGGGAATTAATCCAGGGCCTCCGCGATGGCAGAGCAGCATGCTACCAACTGATCTAAATCCCAGCCCATATATTCATATATAATCCTGTAACACTTACATCAGCCCTGTTTTGGTTCTAGTTCTATTGTAAATATATTCCAAGTTTGTCCTTGTCTGATGGCTAATGTTTCTCTGATCATCTTTTGGTTAAGTGAATCTTGTTCTCTGGAAGATACTTCAATAAATCCTAATATAAACAATATTCCTCTGAGTACTTGAACTTGCAGAAATAGATGACTGAAGCTTTGACACTTGAAGGACAGTTTGGAAGGATTTAAAGCCTTTGGCTTAAACTTTCCTTCCTTAAGTGTAAGATTTTATTCTAGTTCCATTATCATTGACTCTAGCTGTGCCAATTTGGCTTTCTTCCCTTAGAAATAACACTCTGTTCTTGATCAGATGCCCAAAGTTTGTTACTAGTGTTAGTATGACAGGTCTAATGTTTGTGGGATATGTATTAGTTCATACAGTTAATAATTTAAATGACTAGTCTTGATGTTGATCATTCTAGGACATTTTTCTCAGATCTTGGATATACTACCTAACATACAGATGCAGGTCTTACTTCAAGAACACATTCTAATGATTTTTCTACTCCATTCTTTTGGTTTTTCTCTCACTGGAGGAACTTCTATTTATATTTTGGCTCATTTTGTTTTATATCTTTCACTTACTTCTTGTTTTTAAAATATTTTTGTTTGTTTCCCTATCATTTTCTTCACTTTTACCCTTTCCATGTGTTGCTGTGCTTTCTAGGTGGTGTCTACTATACTTTAATTTTTACCAGCAAAAATTTCATATCCTTGTACTGACTGACCATCACCTCTTATTCATTGGCCATCATCTTCTCTTTGTTAGCCATGTTTTCCCTGAGATCTTGTATGATTATTTTTATTACTTCCCTTCCTAGATTCAGTTATATCTGTCATTAATTTATTTGCTTTTTACTCATATTGCAATATTGTGCCATGATCATCCCCTGCTTTGGTCAATATTTTTCTAGAGAGTGTTAGTCTATAGGAAAGTTTTTTTCATCTGCTTTTAGTTTAGCATTTCCTCCTGTTTTCTTTTCCTAGAGTCCCATTTTTGGATGTACTAGTTCACAATTACTTTGCTAATCATATTTGAATGGGTTGGAGTTTCTCGGTGACAAATAGGAACTTTCTAAGGGAGAAGAGGAGCAGCTTTCCCAAATTCTCAGTTTCAGATCTCCCTCTCTATTGCTATAACATATGTCACTGCTACCACCAAGCCTCACCTGAATTGTGATCTGCAATTTGTTCACAAAAGCTCCTACTACCAATTCTATACTTCTAGAGTTCTTTCAGCACTTCCAGTGAAGAACCTACCTTCACCAATGGATCCTGCCCCCAATTTCTACTTTGAAATTTCCCTCTCCTTCAAAGCACTATTTTCTTGACTTTGTCCCCTCTGGCTGCCTCCTCACACATTCTAAATCCAAATACATTCTAAACCTTCTGTCTCCAACTCTCTCACTATACTTCCTCTCTTCCATTACAGTAGTTCTCATTGATGATGGGGCCTTGTCCTGGAAATGAACATTTACTATTCATTTCTGACATCTGCCACTTCTAAAACCCTGCTGTACACTCTGTTCTTAGACATATTCATAGCCCTGTTGTGGCTTCCCACACCCATACTGCTGAGTTCAGATGCCAAAAACAGTTATCATACAGGATATCCTAATGAAATATGGTGTAGAAAGGAGAGTACAGTAGTAATAGATACTCTAAAGGACACACATTAAAACATATATTTCCTAAATGTGAGTTTTCTCTTTTGAAGGCAAAAACTATATCCACTATCTGATAAAGAGGGTTCTGGAAAAAGGCTGGAGGTGATAGAAAGTCCTCCTGGCACCAGTTGGGCACATAAATGCAAAGAAGCAAGGCATATTAAAGAATCATGAAGGCAAAAAAGATCGGACATAGCAAGTTGATTTTGTGACTACAGAAGAGAAAAATACTGCATAAGAAAAATCACAGTCTCTTAACATGGATTATTATCCTGGTCCCTACAGGAAATTCTTGAAAATAACTGATTCAGAAATCCTTAACTCAAATATGAATTACAATAAATATAGAATAAGTAGCCAGGCACTGTGGTGCTAACTTGTAATCCCAGTAACTCAGAAGGCAGAGGCAAGAGGATCATGAGTTCAAGGCCAGAAGCAACCTGCATAATTTAGGGAAACTCTGAAAACTAAATAAATGAATAAATAAATAATGGGTCTGGGGGTGCAGGTCAGTGGTAGAGCACTTGCCTAGCATGTGTGAAGCCCCTGGATTCAATTCCCCAATACAGGAAGAAAGAAAGGAAAGGAAAGGAAGAAGAAAGAAAGAAAGAAAGAAAGAAAGAAAGAAAGAAAGAAAGAAAGGAAGGAAGGAAGGGAGAGAGAAAGGAAGGAAAAGAAAGAGAAATGGAAGAGGAGAAAGAGAACTAGAAGGAGGAAGGAGGGAGAAAAGGAAGTGGAGGAGAAGGAAGAGAACAGCTAGAACTAGTATGGCACCTATAGAGATGTTATTAGAGAATATGAAGAAAAAAACCACAATTTATTAATATATGAGGAACATTTTGCCATGCAACAGATTAATATAAATAGGTATTTTAATTTTAGCCATTCTTATAGGGGTAGAATATATTCTACTGGAGTTATAGTTTTTATTTCCCTAGAGCTGAAAAGGAAACATTTAAAACTGTTAGAAAATTGCATAAATAATATGCTGTCCTCTATAGGGACAGAACTGAGCTTGATTAAGAGGGAAATCATTACACTGCAATCTATTAGAATGGTAAAATTAAACACTGAAATCATTCCAAGATCTTGCCTATTGTCAAAAGACTGTTGGATCACAGCATGAAGGTTTGCTGGTGCTCACAGACATTATTACCATTATCACTGTGTTTATTTTAATCTTAAAAGAAACAAGAGCAATTATGCCTTGAGAAATAACCTCTTTGTGCCTCCAGTTAATTCCTACAAATGTAATGGCACTAATAGAAAATAAATCTCCTAAAAACACTGAGCTTTAAACATCATAAAAGAAAATTGTACTTCTTCAGCCATACTAAATTGACTCAATTAAACAAGTCTTTATTGATCATCTTCTATTTATCATGAACTAAATCTACATGATGAGAATTAAAGTTGAAGAAGCTTTGCTGTCAAAATGCACGAAATCTAGTAGAGAACAGACATATGTGCAAAGAAGTGGAATTCAGGCTGGTGAATGGAACAATAAAAGCCTGTGTGAAGCAGACAGGAAGATGAAACAGAGTGCAAGAGTAATCAGAGGAACAGCTTTTAAAAAAGCCTCCAAGGTGGACTTAGATGGATGACTCAGAAGTCAATATGATGAGAAGGAGGAAATAAAACTTTGTCAATGTGTAGAGATAGATTATGAATTGCCCTTTGTGACACGTTACCATACTTCAGCTTTGTTCTTCCAAGAGATGGAAGAACAGTGCAACAAGGGCTTTAAATGTAGACTGAGCTGTGTGTGGTGATACATAGCTGTAATCCCAGCTACTTTGGAGTTTGAGGTAGAGGATTGTGGCTTCAAGTCCAGTCTGGGAAATATAGCAAGGCCTCATCTCAAAAAAAAAAATAAAAAGTGTACATTGATGTGATCACATTTGCAGTTTGGAAATATGGCCTAATGTGTGGGTCGAACAGGAGCTGATGGATTAGAGTTAGTGGGCCAGTACAAAGGCAAGGGTTCAACTGCAATGATTCAGCAGAAAAATAATGAAGATGTGCAATTAGTAGTGTCAGGAAGTGAATAAGAAAAGACAGATTTAAATGATATACTCTAGGTCTAATCGATAGGATCTTGTAATTTATTAGAGGTCAAGAGTAAGTAAACGAGTATTCTTTTTCTTTTTCTTTGTTTAAAAGACTTTTTCAGTCCTATGGTTTTAGTTTGTGTTCAATGTTCTTAAAATTTTCGTCTTCCTTTGGAAAATCAAGAAAACTTGGGTTCAAATGGCAAGGAAATGAATTGGCTGCTTCAGACCGTGACTTATAGGATGTAATACTTCAACACTTTCACATATTGTACAACATAGGGAAACCCAGCTTGACCAGTTCATGAAGAAATGACCAGAATCCAGTAGGCTTAAGTGTCAAGGGGATCAAACTTTCAAGTGATTTATAAATTAGAATTCCACTTTATTTATTTACAATGAATATTGAACCCAACCACAGAATTCAGTCTCTGTCTTCACTTAGTCTCCCTTCTTCCTGTTACTAAAGCAAATTAACCTCCTGGTTAGGAAACACTAACAGTAATGCTTCCAATGCTTCCAAAAGATGTTAATCTTCTGCATGTGGGAAAAAGACACTATAAGTCAATAATATTTTAGACATTTCAAATATTTGCTTATAAGATGGTTTCAACATTCTTCATATCCTTTGCTTATTTTTACAGATAGCTAAAAATATTTAATAAATAAGAAATTTTATACCTGGCACCATCATACAAATCCATAAACCCAGGACCAGGGAGGCTGAGATGGGAGGATCATGGGTTAGAGGCCAGAGGCAGCCTGTGCAATTTAGCAAGACTCTGCCAATAAGGAGATCAATCAATAAATAAAGTAACAAACAAATAAAGGATTAGAGATACAGCTCAATGGTAGAGTCCTTGCATAGTATGTGTAAGGCTCTGGGTTCAACATTCACTGAGATTTAAATTTATAATGTTTTATAATTTAGAAGACTTATCAAAGAAAAAACATCTCTAAGGACCCACTATACTGTTTAGAAATTATAATTTATTACTGTTGTCAGTTATACTTAGATACTATTAGCAACTACTGAACAAAAGACATGATAATCAACATCAAGGATTCAATAGATCCAATTCCTTGGTCAGAGAAAATAAAGTTAAAGGCCACCCTCCACCTATAACCCCTGCATGTGGGGCCCGAGGTAGGAGGATTATGAGTTTGAAGCCAGTCTGAGCTACAGAGTGAGATCCTGTCTCAAAACAAAATAAATAAAACACAATCTCTTTCCATTCTTATAAATGTATTTCAAATTTAAAAATGGTTTAGCTTCCTTTTTGGTGCCATCATTGTTATGACATTGCCTTGGCTACGAGAGAGTCCTCAGGTTATTCAGCTTCTGTTGCTTTGTGACCACTGATTCCAGGAGCAGTTGTGAGGACAGCAGAAGACCCCAGAAGCCAGAAATGGGCTCAGTGATCTTTGAGGAGGTCGTTGTGAACTTCACCTTGGGAAGTCAGCTTGGATGAATCATTCCCAGAAGAATCTCTACACAGATGTGATACTGGAAACTTCAGGAACCTCACCTTTATCGACATCAAGTGGTAGAGTCTCTGTGAGCATAAAGAAGGTAGCCAATGTGGAGAAACCTTCAGTCGGATGCCAGTCAATATGGTGAAGAAAAATACTCCTCCTGAACTCAAACTCTGTGGAAGCCATGCCTGTGGAGAAGCAGCCATTGGCTATTCACCCTGGAAGCAGCACGTCACATCTAACTCCAAATACAGACAATGTGAGTTTCAGGGATATGGAAAGAAACACTATCAGTGTCAAAAGTGTGATAAAGCTTTAAGGTGCCCAGCTCCCTTTGAAAAAGTGAAAAGATTCACAGTAAAGAGAAACCTAAGAGTGTAAACAATGTGGTAAAGCCTTCAGTTACTGGCACTGTGCTGAAAGCCACGTGGTAACACACAGTGGAGAATGTTCTTATAAATATAAGGTACAGGAGAAAGAATTTCATTCTCTTGATTCCCTTCAAAATCACAAAATCTTTCATCCTCAAAGAAACCCTATGAATATAAGCCTTCAGGGGTTACTATTTAATTCAATTATAAGAAAAAACGCACACTGGAGAGAAGCACTATGAACGTAAGCAAAGTGGTGATATCTTCAAGCGTTTCAGTCATGTTCAAACACGTGAAAGAATTCACACCAGAGAGTAGCCTATGCAGGTAAGAAATGTGGTAAAATCTTTAAATATTCTGCTTCTGTTTGAAATCACAAAATAATTCTCACTGGAGAGAAACATTACAAATATAAGCAATACAGGAAAGCCTCCAGTTGTTCCAGTTACATTTGAAATCTCATGAGAATGGACATGAATGAGAAGGTATGAGAAACCCTATGAACGTAAACAATGTAGGAAAATATCCACTTATTATAGAAATCTTCAAAGACACATGGCACACAGTGGAGTAGAGATGGATGGACCTTATAAATGTAAGCAAAGTGAGATAAACTTCAGGCATTTCAGCTCCTTGTATGAACAATGCAAAGAGAGTACAGAATAAGCCTATGAATATAAAATGAGTGATAAAGTCCTCAGTCATTTCAGTTATGAGTACATGAAATAATTTAGTATTATACTGAAACCCTGAAAATTTAAATAATATTGGGAAACATTCCCTTGTAGTTTCCTTCAGAAACATTGAAGATTCTGACTGGAGATAAATCCTGTATAAGGAATGTGGGAAAGCTTTTTCACATGACCTTGCCAGCACATGTGACACATAGTAGAGAGAAAACCTATCACTGTAAGCAGTGTGGGAAAGCTTTTAGTCCTCCAAGTTCAATTTGAAACCATAAAAGAGCACACAGTGAGGGAAATTGACTTTCAACCGTGTGGAAAAGTATTTAATTATCCCACAGTCTTACAACATGCAAAAATGCACACTGGATCCACCCTGTAAATGGAAGAAATACCTGAAATTTTTCAATGCTAACAAATACTTTCAAAGTCATGTGAAAGCTCTCAATTTTGTAAGATATTGTAAATCTAAGAAATATGAAACACCTTCTACAGATTCCTACGTGTCTGGTGCTCCTAAGAAGCCACAATTGGAAAGAAATGTAAAAGTTGCATTCTTTCTCTGTGGCTCATTCTTAAAACGGATCACTATACCATGGATTGGGGCAGGGGTTTAGCTCAGGTAGTGGTGTGTTGTTCTGCACTTAGGCCCCAGGTTTGATTCCCAGCACCAAAAAATGGGAGAAGGACTTGGCAGCCCACTACTGAAACAACCATGAAAATAATCAGCTATTGAAAGCCCTATGAATAGCTGAGAAGCACTGACATAGTATCAGGCATGGCACAGTGTCAGGGAGTATTTCGTTTTGTTGTACATAGGGTCACTATGAGTTGGACCTGACTCGCACCTAACAGCAACAATATACTATGGATTGCTAAATCTTACTCTGACAAAGATTGAAGTGATATAATTTTGTTGTTGTTGTTGTTGTTGTTAGAGGCTGTTGAGCCAGGTCTGACTCATAACAACCATACGTACAAAAAAACAAAACACTCCCAGACACTGTGCCATGCCAATCACTATGTCAGTGCTTCTCTGTTATTCATAAGGTTTTCAATGGCTGATTGTCTCATGACTGTTTCAGGAGTGAGTTGCCAGGTCCTTCTCCCATTTTTGTCGCTGGGGATAGAACCCATGACCTCAGAGAGTGCAAAGTGGCACTCTGCCAACTGAGCTAAACCCCAGCCTGAGATAATTCTGTAGGTATTCTTTTGGCAGTAGTGCATAAATTTTTTATTTTATTTAGTTATTATTTTTATATTGAAGATAAGCCTTGCTCTGATGCCCAGGCTGGTCCTGAACTCGTGGACACAGTTGATGTTTCTGCTTCAGCCTTCTGAGTAGCTTGGACTGTAGGTGCCCACTGCCATGCCCAGCTAATGCATAAGTTTAATTGGAGTATTTTTTTTTTCTTGGTACTAAAGTTTTCTCATTCCATTTTAATTGAGTTAGATCCAGGGGTGAATTGAAATGTAGTTCAAATATGCACAAATTTAAATCAACACATAGTCTTAAAGTATTCTGTGATTAACTCACCACTGGAAAAATTACTCTGTTAATTGCTCAGATTTTGTGACTGGCCTCAGCTGGTAGGTTCTAGATGTGCTTTACCTATTTTGTATACTCCACCTTTGTATCCAGTGGGGAATCTTTTTCTTTTTCTTTTTTGGCACAATGATGTTTACTCAATCTTTCATGCTAAGAAATAGTTGGCATTGATTTATCAGTATGCTGTGTTATATAGTGTAGTCTCATGGGAATTATTATTTTTTCCTCAGCTACTCTTTACTCTGTCTTTTATTTATCAACATCACTTAGATAATTGTCTTTTGATTAAGGAAAGGGGACAATAAAATTTAGAATGGAATGTGACCATTTCTGGATTGAAGTATGCTACTATGGGAGAGTCTGCAGCCATAGCCCTGTGGCATCTGATCCTATCAGATCTCTGAAGCTAAGCAGGGTCGGGCCTGGTTAGTACTTGGGTGGGAGACCACCTGGGAACATCAGGTGCTGTAGACTTGGGAGATAGACCTGGCAACCCACTCCCAAAAATCAATCCGCCATTGAAAATCCTATGAACATCAGAGAAGCACTGACAATAGTGTTTCCCCTGTTGTATGCAGGGTCACTATGAGTCGGACACCGACTAGACAGCACCTAACAACAAGAAGTATGGGAGATGTTGGGAAATAGCTTTTCTGGAATCCTTTTCCTTTATGGTTCCTGCGTTAGATATTTTTCTCAGTGCTGTGACAAACTGAGGAAACAACTTAAGGAGGAAAGATAAGTTTACTTGACTCACAGTTTGGAGCATCCCAATCCATGATGGCAGGGAGACATAGTGGAGCAGCCAACAGCAGGGCGTGTGGCCTTGGCACTGGTTAATAAGCATGCCATGTTTATTATAAAGCATTGTCTCATGGGAATTCTTATTTTCCTTAACTGCCCTTTACTATTTGGAAAGATTTCTCCATTGGATACAAGTGTGCAGCAGCGGGCTCATGTCATGGCATCAGGAAGCAGAGAGCTTAGTGGAACTGGGCTTCTGGATAAAATCTTCAAAGATGTTCCACCAGCTAGGTCTCATCTCCCAGAGTTTGACAGCCCCCCACTACAGCACCACCTGCTGGCAACCAAGCATTCAAATACATGACCTTGGACATTATGGATATAAGCCTTAATATTTCCATATCAGAATTCACCAGGAGCTTAACTTTCATGACAGTTGGAACACAAAAGTGAGGCAGGAGTTAGTTAGATTTTGGAGTCAACATGCCTACAGGTAGCTAGATGCATCCTGGCTATGCAGACACCTTCTTCCAGTTCTTTTTACTGATTATTTGAGCTGTCAATCCCGAGTATTATTAAAACTACTCCCAACTACTTGACTTACATTTTCTCGTAGTTGTGCATTTGCACAAAGATGCCAGAAGCTCTGTATCAAAGATCTAACTACAGTCTGGATTTCTCTCCAATCCATAATGTGTGTACCAGTCAATCTGTTCAGATTATCATGATTGAGAATATTCTCTGGAGTCATCATACCACAGAGACACCTGCATCTCCATATTTAATGCAGCACTTTTCACAATATGGATAAGGATATGGAACAACCAAGGTGCCCATCAACAGAAGAATGGACAAAAAATGTTACACAATGGAATATTACTCAGCAATTCAAAAAAATGAAATAATGTCATTTGCAGCAAAATGGATGGAGTTGGAGAACTTCGCCTTAAGTGAACAAACACAAGCTCAAAAAGAAATACCATATGTTCTCACTCATATGTGAGAGCTGAATCACTCTTAAAGGAAGAAAAAAGTCCTATACATAAATTGACATATAAAAATGCACAGTTAAACAGTGTAGAAGGGACAATATAGGGAGTAGAAAGAAGGAGGGAGGGAACTAGCAGAGGGAAGTGAAAATTCAAGAAGATGGGATGGGGAGGAGGGTCAATGGGGAGGGATGAAGGGGGAGAGGTCAATTTCAATTTAAACAACACAACTTCATGAGTATATTGGAAAAATGTGTTGTTTTTGTTAGTTGCCATCGAGTCAATATCTGACTCATAGCGAACCTATGTGCAACAGGCGGGAACACTATTGTCAGTGCTTCTCTGCTGTTCATAGGGTTTTCAAGGGCAGGTTGATTATTGGGAGTGGGTTGCTGGGTCCATCTCCCAAGCCTACAGCACCTGGTGTTTCTAGGCAATCTCCCATCCAAGTACTAACCAGGCCCTGCTTAGCTTCTGAGATCTGACGGGATCAGATGCCACAGGGCTATGGCTGCAGGCAACTGGAAAAATAGGGGAATGTAACTCAAATAAGCATCAGAGTTTTACTACATACTAGCCATAAGGCTCCATAAACTTTGTGGGTTGATAAAAGTGTTGCTCAAAGTGATGTAAAGGATGCATAATGGAAAAAGCCAATGCTATATTACCCTGTATCCTATCATCATTTAGTAATAAAGGGAAAAATGGAGATAATATTCTCTGATGCTCTAAATCACCTTGTCTATACATGGAATTGGTGTAAGGTCTCATTTGTATGGTAAACACTTTTTTTATACTGGCAGTGTGTCTGACTGATGATGAAAGCTACTGTAATGTTTCCAAAAAAACTTTGTGGAAGCCTTTTCATCTACTGAACAAAATTTCTGGATGTGTTTCCTAGAAATAGTTCAAGTGCTTTCGCATACTCTGTGTTGAAATTTTACTGTCTTTCTTGTTTACTAAGAAGAAATACTAAAATATCCCACTGCAATCATGTATCAGATCAATTTCACAATTTTGCTGACTTATTTGTGCATCTTTGTCTGAATATTTTCATGTGCATACAACCATCTTTTCTTTTCTTTTCTTTTCTTTTTTCTTTTCTTTTCTTGTCTCGTCTTGTCTTTCTTCTCCTTGCTGGGTACTATGCTTTATAAATCCTAGGTAAGTAACCTGTCACTGATCTATATTCCCAGCCCAGCTTTTTTGGGTTTTAATGAATTTAGGACTGGGACAGTTAGGTCTGGCTACCCAAATTGAAATTGTGTGCAACTTTCTTGGGATTTTTTTTCCATGCTGGGAATTTAATCCAGGGCCTTGCACATGACAGACAAGTGATCTAACACTGAATTGTACCTAGGATTTCTGTAATGTTGGAGGTTCAATTTCATATTCATGGAATCACAATTTTTATTGTGATAATAAGTTCTCCTTTACTCACAATACCAAAAGTTAAATAAAGTGGTACCTTGGCACTTGAATTGCTCTATGCTCAAACATTTTAGTCTTCAACCAATGTTTCTGAGAGAATTCTGGGTCAGTGTTTGACCACTACGTGGCACTTGACCACTATGCTAAAATCCATATGAAAAGCCATGTTTACCCAGCACATTTCTGGGTGAAACAAAGGGGAAAGCCTCACTTTACATGACGATTTCAAGCAGCAAAGAGCTGTCCTGGTGCTGTGTTCATGATCTCATGGTTTTGTTTTTTGGGGGGTTTTGTTTTTGTTTTGTTTTTTGTTTTTGTTTTTATTTTACATGTATATACACTCATATGTATACCATATGGTCATCATGGCACTGAAGAAACTTTCTAGCCCTGAAAGTGAAGAAAAGAGGAAAACAGTAAGAATATTGACTTATAAAAAGAACTTATTGCTAAGAATGTGAGTAGCATATGTGTGTCTGAATTACTCATTCAGTATGATGCTGGAACCAATAAATACATTCATGTCATTCCTTATGAGTAAAAAGTGATCTGAACTCACACTGATTGGCACTTACCCAGCCTTTCAGAACAGAATATGGTAGTGTGCCAAGGGGCCACTGTACTTTGCATCTAAAGTTTATTCCTACTATAGACACAACTAGTCTCAAACCACATCTAAAATTTCTTCCCACTGCTGTAGAGTCATGGGAATTTTCTTGGGAAATATTTAATTTCATTTGATAAATACTACTAATTATCCATTCTATATACTGAAAAATAAAGCATAAGACATCATTTTTAGCATTCAAGATTCTTATAAAATGGTTATCACAGTTTAATCTAGAGTCTTAACTCCTCAGTGTCAAATGAAAAAGATACATTAGTTACACCTCTCCTCTTTTTTAGTTTATTTTTATTTAAATATATAGAATGATGTTAACAGCTAAATAACCCACATAAATTGGCATTTGCTCCAGTATTCTTTACATTGGTAATCTCATTTAGGAAATAGGATACTCATACTTTTAAAACCTTTAGTATTGTTTTAATGGCTTGAAGAAACAATAAACAGCTTTAAAAAAAAAGAAAAGAGGGAACTGGACTACACATAGAAGAAAAGTAAGAAAATAAGGGAAGCAGTTCTTGTTTTCATTATATTTAAATACTAGAAAAGTTGGAACTCATGTTTCCTTTTGGTTTGCCTAAAAGTTAGCAATACTTCATCTTTATTTATTTTGACAAATGAAAGTTACATGTTTATGATGTATGGCCTGATGCTTTTGTATGTGTGTACATTGTGGAATGGCTACATAAGCTAATTAAAATATGAATTATCTCACACACTTATCTTTTTATAGTGAAAACACTTAAAATTTACTTTCTTAGCAATTATCAAGTTTATGATACATTGTTAATTACAGTCTGGAACTTTTCCATTGGGTCCAGCTGAAACTTTGTATTGTTTAGCCAACAGCCAATAATCCATTCCCCAGCCCCTTGTAAACACCTTCTAGTCTCTCCCTCTATGTACTTGAGTTTTTTAGATTCTATTTCACATTACTGCAACAAAATATGTGAGGCAATTAACTCCTAAGAGAAAAGGATTATTTGGCCCTTGGCTCTGCAGGTTGCCATCCCAGATCAGGTTGCCCTACTGTTTGGGCTTCTGTTGAGAATGCCCAATAGTAGTGGTGGCCAATACAGGTCAGAGCAAACCACTCACATCATGAGCCAGGAAGCCAAGAGAGACTGAGGGGCTAGGATCCTGTAATTTGCTTCAAAGGCATATCCTTAAAGACCTAAGGATTTTTCATGAGGCCCCATCTCTCAGATGTCCACACCACTTTCTAAAGGTACCACACTGGGTATCAAATCTTTAACACATGGACTTTCAGGGACACTATTCATAAATAAACCATTGCACACATTTAAGGAATATGGTGCAGTATTTGCCTTCTGTGCCCAGCTTATTTCTCTTAACACAATTTCCGTAGTTTGTCCCTATTGTTGAAAATAACAAGATTTCCTTCTTCTGAAAAGCTAAATAATATTTGATTATATAAGAGTGGGTGAATATAGCACATTCTCTTGATCTGTTCATCCTCTGATGGACATTTAGGTTGATTCCATACCTTGGCTATTGTGAGTAATGCTGCAACAAATATGGGAGTACACATGTCTCCTTGACATACTGATTTCATTTTCTTAGACTATATACCCCGTGGTGGGATTGCTGGTTCACATGGTACGTCTAGTTTTAATTTTCTTGAGAAACCTACATGCTGGTTTCCATAAAGTCTGTCCTAATTTATATTCCCATCAACAGTGTAAAAGGGTTCCCTTTTTCTCCACATTCTTGCCAATTATTTTTATCTTTTGTCTTTTTCATAGTAGCCAATCCTAACAGGCATGAGGAGATATCGCATTGCAGTGTTAATTTGTATTTCCTTGATGTTGAATATTCTTAAATGAAATGTTTGTTTCTTGCTACTAGTCATTTGAACTACTTGCATACTTTGGATACTAACTCCTTATCAAATGCATGGCTTGGAAATATTTTCTCTCATTCAATAAGTTGTCTCTTCACTCTTGATTATTTTCTTTATTGTGAAGCAGCTTTTTAGTTTAATATAGACCCACTTGATTATTTTTGCTTTTGTAGTCTGTTTGTTTGCAGTACTGGGAGGGGGCTGCTAGGAAAGTGCTCTATGACCAGTAGCCCCATTTATTTATTTGTTCATTCATTCATTCATTTTTGAGACAGACTTTTGCTCCGTGGTGCACACTGCCTCTGGCCTCAAATTCACGATCTTCCTGCCTCAGTCTCCTGAGCAGATGGGGTTACAAGCATGTGTCATGGCACACAGCTTATTTTTGCTTTCTGTAGTCTGGGCCTTTGGTGACATATTCCTCAAAAGTAAATAAAGAAAACAATAAAATAAAATAAAATCATTGCCCTGACCAATGTTACGGCATTTTCTCCCCTGTTTTTCTCAGGTAGTTTCACAGATTCAAGTCTTAAATTTGACTTTAATTCATTGGAGTTGATTTTTATATATGATATGACCACCTACTTTCATTTTTATGCAAATGGCTATCCAGTTTTCCCCAATAACATTTATTAAATAGACTCTCCTTCTCCCATTGTATGTCCTTGGCATCCTTGTTGAAAAATCAATTGACCATAAATCCATGGATTTGTTTCTGCCTCTCTATTTTGAATAGGCCAATAACTAGTAAGGAGATTGAATAAAACTCTCTTATCAAAGAAAAGCCCAAAATCAGATGGTTTCACTGCTGAATTCTTCTAAATGCTTAAAGAAAAATTAATTAATCCTTCTCAAAGTCTTCCTCAAAATGCAAGAAGATACCATACTTCTAAATGCATTTTATAGAGACAGCATCACACTAGTACCAAAGCTAGTTAAGCACACTATAAGAAAAAAAAATTACAGGCCAATATCTCTGATGGACACAGATACAAAAATCAATACAATACTAGCAAACTGAATTCAACAGCACCATGATCACATGTGATTGATTCCTGAGATGCAAGGTTGATTCAATATATGCAGATCAATATCATACCCCCGTCAACAGAATGGAAAAAATATGATTATCGCATTAGATGCAAAAAAATTTGACAAAATTCAATATCCTTTCATGATAAAAACTCTCAACTAAATAAGTAGCAAAGAAATATACCTCACCAAAATAAAGTCCATGTATGACAAGCCCACAGCTAACATCATACTCAATGGTGAATAAATGGATTCATTTAATAAGATCAGTAACAAAACAAAGTTGCCCACTTCTCATCACTACAGTATATTACACACCAGAAGTCCTAGCCAGAGCAAGTAAGCAAGAGAAAGAACTGAAAGGCATCCAAACTGGAAAGGAAGAAGTTGAATTATCTGTTTGTAAATAACATAATCTTACACATTTTTGAACAACTTAAGTTTCCACTACAAACCTATTCAAACTAACAAATAAATTTGTAAAAGTTGCAAGTTTCAAAAGCAACATGCAAAAATTCATGACATTTCTAAACACTAATAACTATCACCAAAAAAATCAAGAAAATAATCCCATTATTGATAGCTGCACAAATTTAATAAAGAAATGGAACAAATTTAACAAGGAAATGAAAGATCTGTATCTTGAAACTGTAACACATTGAAGGACATTGAAATTATAAGACATTGATACCCTAAGACATTCATGAAAGAAATTGAAGAAGACATATATAAATAGAAAGATAGTCTGTGTTCATACGTTGCAAGAATTAAAATTGCTGAGTCTCTACAACACCCAAAGTGGTCTATATGTCCAATGCAACTCCTAACAAAGTTCCAATGACATTTTTAAAAAATAGAAAAACAATTCTAAGACCTTGAATAGCCAAAGTGATATTGTTTAAGGAAAAAATCCCCATAGCTGGAGTCATCATATTATTTGACTTCAAAACCTACTGCAAAGTTATAAGAATCTGAACACAGTACTAGCATAAAGACAGACACACAGAACAATGGGACAGAACAGAGGGCCTGAACATAGTTCATCTTTAAAATATTTACTTTGAAAAATATCATGGGCACCTGCCATTCAAATTCTTCAAGCAGAGGCTGAAAAGTACAAGATATGTGCAAACTCAGTGGTCAGTGGCATTAAAATTGATGCACTATTTCCTGCAACATAAGAACCCTAAAAGGCTCGTAGCCTTTGATCTCATAATTCCACTATTGGCAATTTATCTTTAGGAATAAAAGCTATATGTACATATCTTTATAAAACAGTGGCATTTGTACTACCAAAGCTGTGCAAATAATCTGTGCAGCAGCTCTAGAACAGACGATTAAACAATGACAGGTGATTCAAGATAATCTATGCAACCATTAACAATGTAAGTAGAAGACTGTATAAAAGTGATTAAAACTATCTTAAGTACAAACACATATAAACTGACTGTTGTTGTTGTTAGGTGCTATAGTGTCTGACTCATAGCGACCTTCATAGAGTTTTCAATGGCTGATTGCACAACGGAATAAAGCACTCCCTGATTCTGTGTCAGGGATGCAGTATTTTTTATGTCGAAGCCCATTGTTGCAGACATTGTGCCAATTCATCTAGCTGAGAATCTTCCTTTTTTTGTTGGCCCACTACTCTCCTAAACATGATGTCCTTCTCCAGGCATTGGTCCCTCCTGACAACATGTCCAAAATATATGGGACACAGTCTAGCCGTCCTTGTTTCCAAGGAGCACTCTGGTTGCATTTCTTCTAGGGCAGATCTGTTGGTTCTTTTGGCTTTGCCAGCCATGGTATATTCAATATTTGTCTCCAGCAACAAAATTCAAAAGCACCAATTATTCTCCTGTTTCCCTTATTCAATGTTCAGGTTTCAAAATCCTATGATGTGACTGAAAATACCATCACATGAGGTGCACCTTCATCTTCCATGTGATATCTTTACAGCACTGTAAAAAGGTCTTTTGTAATAGTTTTTCCCAATGCAATGCATTTTTTATTTCCTTACTGCCTCTTCCTAGGTTGCAAAATCTTGGACAACTTCAATCTTTTCTCTATTTATCATGAAGTTGCTTACTGACCCATATTGAAGGCTATGATCTCTGATCTTCATCAGTAAATGTTTCAAATTCTCTTCACTTTCAGCAAGTAGATTTGTGTCATCTTCATAATGTAGGTTGTTAATGAGCCTTCCTCCAATCATGATGCTAGGTTCTTCTTCATAAAGTCCAGCTTCTCTGATTATTTACTCGGCATAGAGATTAAAGAGGTAAGGTGAAAGGATACAGCCCTGACACACACCTTTCTTGATTTTAAACCAGGTAGTGTTTCCTTGCTCTGTTCAAATGACTGCCTCCTGGTCCATGAACAGATTCCTCATTAGTACTATTAAGGGCTCTGGTATGCCCATTCTTTGCAATGTTATCCATAATTTGTTGTGATTCACACAGTCAAATGCCTTTGCATAATCAAGAAAACATAGACATCTTTCTGGTATTCTCCACTTTCAGCTAATATACATATGACATAAGCAATAATGGTGCTTGTTTCACACCCTGTTCTGAATTCAGGTTGATTTTCTAGCAGTTCCTTGTCTATACACTGCTGCACTTACTTTTGAATGATCTTTAGCAAAATTTTGCTTCTGTGTGACATTAATGATATCGCTTAATAGTTTCCACATTTGACTGAATCCCCTTTCTTTGGAATAGGTACAAATATGGATCTCTTCCAGTCAATTGGCCAGGTAGCTGTTTTCCAAATCTCTGGTGCAAACAAGTTAACACCTGCAGTGCTGCATTTGTTTGTTGAAACATCTCAATTGATATTCCATCATTTCCTGGGGCTTGTGTTTCACCAGTTCCTTCAAGGCAGCTTCCACTTCATCCTTCAGTGATCCTTCATTGGTTCCTACTCATATGCAACCTCTTGAAATGGTTAGTTATCCACTAATCCTTTTTGGTTTAAGGATTCTGCATATTCCTTCTATCTTCTTTTGATTGTTTTCTGTGTCATTTAATATTTTCCCTGTAGAATCCTTCACTATTATTACTCCAGGCTTGAATTTTTCTTTAATCCCTTAAGCTTGAGGAAAAAAGAGCATGCTCTTCCCTTTTGGTTTTCTGTGTCCAGCTCTTTACACATATCATTACAATACTTGATTTTGTCTTCTTGAGCTGCCCTTTGAAATCTTTTGTTTAGTTCTTTAACTTTTGTCATGTCTTCCTTTTACTTTAGCTGCATGACATTCTAAAACAAATTTCAGAGTCTCTTTTGACATGTACTTTAGTCTTTTCTTTTTTTCCTGTCTTTTTAATAATCTTTTTCTTTCCTCATGAATGATGTCTTTGATGTCATGCCACAACTTGTGTATTCTTTGATCATCAGTGTCTAACACATCAAACCTGTTCTTGAGGTGGTCTC
Source organism: Pedetes capensis (assembly GCA_007922755.1). Classification (NCBI taxonomy): domain Eukaryota; kingdom Metazoa; phylum Chordata; class Mammalia; order Rodentia; family Pedetidae; genus Pedetes; species Pedetes capensis. The sequence continues at coordinate 28,270 of VMDO01004095.1, forward strand.
TGAACTCAGATGAGATATACTCAAGGTCACACACTTGTTCTAATTTTCTTCAGTTTCAGTTTGAACTTCCATATGAGCAGTTGATGGTCTGATCCACAATCAGCACCTGGTCTTGTTCTGACTTTTGATATTGAGCTTTTCCATTGTGTCCTTCCACAAATGTAGTCAACTTGGTTCCTATATGTTCCATTTGGTGACTTCCATGTGTATAGTTTTCCTTTATATTGGTGAAAACAATGTATTTGCAATGAAAAGGTCATTGATCTGAGAAAATTCTATCATGCAATCTCTAGCATCATTTTGTTACCAACATCATATTTTCCAACTACTGACCCTTCCTTGTTTCCAACTTTTGCATTCCAGTTTTCAGTAATTATCAGTATATCCTGGTTACATAACTGATCTATTTCAGATTGCAGAAGCTGGTAAAAATCTCCTCCATCTTCACTTGTAGCCTCAGTGGTGGACGCATAAATTTGAATAATAGTCATATTAACTGGGCTTCCTTGTAGGAATATGGATATTGTTCTATCACTGACAGCATTGCTCTTTAGGACAGGTTATGAGATATCTTTTTTAGTGATGAATGCAACCCCATTTCTCTTTAATTTTTCATTCCCAGCATAATTGATCATATGATTATCTAATTCAAAATAGCCTATACCAGTCCATTTTAGCTCACTGATGCCTAGAATGTTGATGTTTATGCTCTCCATTTCCCTTTTGATGATTTCTACTTTTCCTAGTTTCATATTATATACATTCCACATTTCAATTACTAAAGGATAGTTACAATTGTTCTTTCTCATTTTGAGTTGTGCAACATCAGCAAATAGAAGTCCCTGGGGCTTTACTCCACTTCTGTTACTAAGGTGCAATCTACTTTGAAGAGATAAGTCTTCCCCAATCATCTTTTGAGTGCTTTCCAAACATGGAGGCTCATTTTCTGGCACTACATCTGACAGTATTTCTCTGCTATTCATAGGGTTTTCAATGGCTACTTGTTTCAAAAGTAGGTTAGCCATGTCTCTTCCCTAGTCTGTCTTAATCTGGAAGGTCAGCTGAAGCCTGTCTCCCATGGATGACCATCGTGGTATCTGTAATACCAGCAACATAGCTTTCAGCATCACAGCAACATGCAAGCCCCCACAATATGGCAAATTGACAGATGTATGGAATATAAACTGATTATAATTAGGTAAAGCCAACACATGCATGTATATAACTAAAGAAGCTATATAAAGATGTAACACTTCAGTATGAAAAGAATTTGTTTAGTTTTAGTCACTCAGTGAGATAATTTACATGTCATAGAATTCATCTGTCTACAGCCATACCACTTTGATGTCCAATCCCATCAGACCTCAGAAGCTGAGCAGGGTAAAGCCTGGTTAGTACTCGGATGGGAGACCACCTGGGAATACCAGGTGCTGTAGGTTTAGGAGAAGAACCTAGCAACCCACTTCCAAAAAACAATCAGCCATTGAAAACCCTATGAATAGCAGAGAAGCACTGACAATACTTCTCACCTGTTGTATGTAGGGTTGCTATGAGTCGGGCACTGATTCAATGGCACCTAACAACAACAGACAAAGTTCATCTGTTTGAAGTATGCTATTCGATAGTTTTATGTACATTTATAGAATGCTTATTTTAATAATAAATTGTTCCTTTTTAAAGATGAGGCTAGAGGTCAAAGATCTAATTATCTGGTATGAAGAAAGAGGAGTCATATTTTAATTTGTTTAACAAATATTAAAATCTTTACTAGTATACTTATAAAATGAACATAATTCTAGATAACCTATTTGGACCTAATAGCCAAATAGACATTCAGAAAGTCCAGCAAGAATTTTTCTTTTTAAATCTGAGTCCATTGCTGGCAGTAACTTACCTCTTTACTTTCCACCTCACATAAAGTTTGTGTTCTCTACCTACTGGTCCTACCAAGTTTAAATCCACCACGCTAATGTCAGTTCCAGAGCCTGTAGATTATAACACATTCTATTTTGGTAGGAAAAGGGGAATAACATGATATAAATTGGCCTTATTCATAAGAATAAACGTGGAACTGGGCAAGTAGTGCATACCTACAATTACAGGGATTTGGGAGGCTGAGGCAGGAGGATGGCAGGGCTGAAGACAGAAGCAGCCTACATCACTTAGTGAGGCTGTCTCAAAGTAAAAAAATTAAAAGTGGGCTGGGGGTGCAGCCCAGTGGAAAAGCACTTGTGAAGTATGTGTGAGGCTTTGGGTTCAGCCCCCAAGTAATAGAAAAAAAAAAAGTAGAAGAAATGTGGAAGGCTGGCGAACACATAAGCTTTGTGTATAGACTTGGATTTGAATTCCAGCTCAGCTGTTTTTTTAACTATCCTGAGGCTTACTTGCCAGTTACTTCGTCTGTAAAATGGAACTAATATCACTTACCTGTAGGGTAGTAACTGACAGGATGAGTAGATAGAACTTAGCATAGAAGCTGGAATTCTGGTAAGGCTCATTCACTGGCATAGATACCATAATTATTAATCTTGTATCTTGACAGTGACCCAAATACACACAAACCTTGATTCTCAGACCACACCAATCTAAGAAAACCAATTAAGGGGATGAGTTACAGTTAAGGAATTGTTTCAGCAACCCTCCCATCATCCTAGGACTCTCGCTGATACCATCACTCAGGCCTTACAGCATTCCATAACTGAGGGGCCGCCCATCATTTCCTCCTATATGCATATGTGCATGTCCATGGAGCTGTTCTGCACGAAGAGCACTTCCCCTGCCAATCTTCCTCTAGCATTGATAACCTGTTCACAAAGTGCCATCCCCATCCCAAGCATATGGTTCTGCTTTTCCCCAATGACAGCTTTTGGGAAACACCTAAGAATGGTCTTATTTCTTCAGGGAACAACCCAGTCACACCAGCCTGTGATTACAGAATACAGTTAAACTTCCATAGCCTCTGCAGGAGATTTATCAAGATATTTGCTGGAAGTTTTTCTACTCACCTGCTTAAACTGTGACCCAAACCTTTTTAAGATTTTCCCCAGTAGTACTCCTGTAACTGTCTGTGCATGCAGTTATAGGAGTACTGTTGGGGAAAATCTCAAAAAGGCTTGGGTCACAGTTTATGCAGGTGAGTAGAAAAACTTCAAGCAAATATCTTCATAAGTCTCCTGCAGTTTTCTTCTTAGATGTAGGCTTAGAAACATTTCTTTCTATTCTAATAAAGGTTGCAAGTTTCTACCTTGAGAGGCTGAGCTTCACTTATACCAGGAAAGAATTAAAAGGTTTTGCTTGAAAAATCTAGAACAGAATCCAGGAGCTGCATTATTTTAAAAGATCAGAATTCTAAGGGCTGAAAGGAAGAGGAATGGCCTGGAATTGAGGGAGGGGAGGGGGAGAAAAGAGTCTGCAAGTGGGTGGCTGCCTAGTCCTCACACAGGGGATGCTTACAGGGTTACCACACAGTGAGGCTCCTGATTGTGAAGCTTAGGAAGAAATATGTGGCTCAGTTTGGACAATGAACACTTTGACAGTGACAATGACAGAGGCAAGAGCAGAGGTTCATCCTCAAATGACTGATAACTTTCAGGTTTTCTATTGAATCTTGAGACAAATTCTATTGTCCACCAAGTAAAAATTAGATTGTCTCCCAATTTTGATGAGTGTGTGGGGACAACAGATTGATTTGATTTGGAGAATTAAGTTAATGTTATATTTCTTGCTCTTTGAGCCTGTGGGGTCAGTTACATGGACCACTCTCCCATCTCAGCTGCATCCCACGTGCGGCTCATATCTCCAGGCTTTTATTGGGAGGTACTATCATCTTCCATGTTGCTTTGAGAAGCTGTTTTCTCAAGGAGTTATCTGGAAAGCAAAGGTAGACTTGTATAAAATGGATTAGCTTTCTTTGCAGTTATATAATTAGATTTAACCATCTAGATCAAATTAGATACAGTTTAATAAGGCAATTTTCAAACTCTGAAAAACTACAAGAGAACACATAAGTACAATGCAGGAAGCAAAAGTTTTGGAGACAATTTGGACAAATTGTTTACACTCAGTCTTGATATTTTCATCTGAAAAATAAAGACATTAAATGCATTTCTCTTCAGGTGATGATGAAGAAGAAAATAAATACTTTTACTTTCATGGTTTTTTTGGTAGGGTCTCACTATGCAGCCCAGGCTGAGCCTCAAATTTGCAATTCTCCTGCTTCAGCCTCCCAAGTGCTGGAGTTACAGGTGTGCATTACCATACCCAACCAAATAAACACATTGTTAAAGGCACATGACCTTTAGGAAATGCTTATTTTATCTTCTATTATAGACACAGTTTCCTTCTTCTGATCTCTTTTACTTTTTAATTAATAATATTGCTCTATAATATATAGAAAAGAACATCATAAGCGTAGAACTTGATGAAGTTCACAAAAAGAACATTCTCATAACTATAAGATCAACAAACAGGACATATTTAGAGCAGATTGCAATTGCACATGCTTGCATTCTCTCTGGAGTCTCAATGACTCTGGAGGCTGAGGTGGGAAGATTGAGTTTGGGGCTGGGGCAGCCTGCACAATTTAGGGAAACCCTGTCTGAAAAATAACAATAATTATAATTATAAAGGGGCTAGGGGGTGCAGGTCAATGGTAGAGCACATGCTTAATAGGTGAGAGTCCCCAGTTTAAACTCCCTAGTACTGAAGAAAAAAGAAAGTAAATAAATAAATAGAATCTAATCAATGTCAGTGGGAGAAGGACATGGCAATCTACTCCTGAAGCAATTCTGAAACAATCAGCCATTGAAAATCCCATGAGGGTGGCTAAGAGTCAGACCTGACTTGATGGCACCTAAAAACAACAACCCTGCAGCCGTATTACTGTGCCATCCAATCCCGTCAGATCTCAGAAGCTAAGCCAGGTGGAAGCCTGGTTAGTACTTGGATGGGAGACCTCCTGGGAACACCAGGTGCTGTACGCTTGGGAGCAGGACCTGGCAACCCACTCCCAAAAAACAACCAGCCATTGAAAACCCTATGAATAGCAGAGAAGCACTGACAATAGTGTTTTGCCTGTTGTATGTAGGCTCACCGTGAGTGGGAGACTGACTAGAGGGCACCTAGCAACATCAACAACGTCAGAAAGCCCCTATTTTGCACTCTCAACTCATCACCTCCTCTACCTTCTCTCCTAATGTAACCACTCTCCAGATTTCTAGCCACCATTTAGTTACACTTGATTTTCAAAGATATATTGAATCATATAGTATGTATCATTTTGTACCTAGCTTCTTGCATTTACTGTTATGTTGGGAGATCCATTTCAATTTTATGTTAAGCAGAAGTTTGTTCCTATTAATTCTTGAAAAGACTTTTCCATTGTTTGAATGTGACAGATTATATTTATCCTTTCTTATGTTAGTGAGCATTTGTGTTGTTTCCAGATTGATGCTATTATGAATAGTACTGTGACAATTCATACACATATTGTACTAGCTTGTTGTTACTAAGGCAAATTTTGGGGGAAGAGATTATTGGGGAGCTCACAGAGGATGAGTCTATAATGGCAGCAGGCAGTGGCAGGCACAAGGGCTCATGTCAAACAATCTCACAGTATGACAGTCAGAGAGAGCTTACTGGAACCAGGAGTGCAGGTAAAACCTCTAAAGGCCCCACCCCATAATGACTCATTTCCTCTAAGCTAGCTCCCATCTCCCAAAATTATATAACCTCCCAGGACATCACCACTGTTTAGAGACTAAGTGTTTACATACATGACCTGTGGAGGACATGCTGACATTTTTCCTGATTTTACTTAATCATCTATTTGTATTTTCTTCTGTCTTGGTGAATTTGATTAAGATCATTATTTTGAATTCCTTCTCAAGCAATTTGTAAGTTTCCATTTCTTTGGAGTCAACTTATTGGAGAATTATTGTATTCCTTTGGTGGTATTATATTTCCTTGATATTTCCTTCACGTTTCTTATATCCTTGTGTTGATTTCTGTGCACCTGGAGAAACATTCACCTCTTTCAAACTTTACAGCATGACTTTCATAAGGGAAAGACTTTGTCTTGCAGACTGGTTTAGTGTGCTGACTGGCAAAAGTGTAATGGCTCTGATTCCTACTAGATGCAGTGTTACGGCCTCCAAACAGCATTTTTAAGGCTCTACAGAATGAGGCATATATAGTGGTAACTCAAGACCCCAAGATTGTGGGACATGTCAGTGTTCCAGTGTTCTGTGAGGCCAGATGCTACAGCAGAAAGGACCCCAGAATGGTAGAGCATAGCTATCACTTGAGTCCAGGGGTATAGCATGAAACCCAGTGATGATTACACACACACACACACACACACACACACACACACACACACACACACAGGGAGACTGGTATCTCAGTAGCTTGGTCTCTATGAGGGTTAGTGCTGTCACAGGAAGGCAGGATGCTACAATTGTTTGGCCTGTAAGGCAGGAGTCTCAGCTCAGATAATGCTATTTTCCAGGGATGTGGAATGCCAAGTCAACTCAGTTCTGTGATGTACAGCTACTTTGTTCAACCAGGAAACATTTACCCTGGTGAGCAGTCCACAGCTTCAGCTTGGCCCCTGAGGAATGGTATGAAGCAGCAGCTGGGAAGGTTATATGGAGCATCCCTGCCAACATATCAAACTCTAGGAAGTAGCACATACTTTCTATTTTTTATTTTTACCTGATATTTTTCATTTTTCCATCTGATTTCTAGAATATACTAGTATCAGTTATTTTTAAGTCTATGTATAATAATTCCAACATTTAGATCTCCAGTGAGTATATTTCTAGAATCTGTTTTTCACTTTCAGTTTTCAGTCCTGTGGAATAATCTCCATATGTATCTGATAATTTTTTATTGTCATCTATACAGTATATTTGAAACATTGCAGAAATATTTTAAGAATCTAAATAATAGTATCCTCTAGAGAGAATTCAGTTATGCTTGGCAAGTAGGTAAAAGGAAGGTTAATTTTAACTCAACCAGGGATTTAGTTAATTTTTATTGCTATTTTTAGGGTATCTAGCCCTTTAAGAATGAAAACCAAAACTTACTACACATTACTAGAAACAAAAAATAAAAGCCCTGCTATTTTTAAAGATCTAATTAAATTAATATGAATTGTTAACCCATATGATTGTGACAACAAAGCACAGCTAAGAACTCATTAACTTCACAGGCAAACTAGCAGATTGTAAAGATGTCAGATTCTCACCTGTAGCAATAAATCACCCTTCACATTTGTGTAGACTCCTCAGAGAAGTTCAGTAGATGTTCTCAATGTCTACTTTTCCCTTGATTTCCTCAGATAAGTCATTAAATGTATTGCTCATCTGCTGGAAATTCCCATTCATGACTAAATTATTAATCATGGGTGAGACCATTTATAAAAGACAGAAAATTTACCAATCATATCACCTCCCTAAAGCAAGGGTTTACAAGTGACTTATTATAGGTTTATTATGTGTTTAGTCCAGATTGTTTTGAAACTTATCTCAAAGGATCGTTATTTCTCCTTCTTTTTCCCAGTGATAAATCTACCTTGGGTGTAACACAGTCTATGATTCAGCTCCTTATAACCTACTCCAAAAATTTCTGAATCCTCCAACCTGTTATTCCAAAACATTAGTTATAAACCTTGCACTTTTCATCCTTGTCCAAGTTTGGACAAATATATTAGTTCTTAATGAAAACTCTTGATAGTAGTTTACCATTGTATCTGTTATATATTCTTATGTAATATGAAAAGGGAAGTATCAACATAAAGAGCTCTTTTAGAAGCTCTAAATACAGTTATTCTCTGACACTTGTTACTCTTTTCATGGCACCTATGGTGCTTCTTTTAACATAAGAATCCACTTTTGGAAAACGTTGATAGATGCATGCTTAATGATATAGTTCATAGAAATCCAGAGATGATTCACTAATTTCCTCAAAAATGGCAATGAGTGCACAACAAAGAGATTTTAGAATAAGATCTTTCATACATTCCCTCCCAATTTGTCATTTTCCAGCACCACTGGTCATCTTTGCCATAACAATTTGAAAACACTTGACTACTTGGAAATAATGACCTTTCCAAAGGGAAGAGGACACTTCCTCAGTAAAGGGAACATGTGTGGGTGTGGTTCTCTCCTGAAACTAATGCACAGCCCACATCTCAAAATCAAGAAATACTTAATCAAAAGCTTGTGCATGTAGAAAAAAAAATCTATGCAATATGATCTCAACCATAAATATGTGTGTCTATAAAACATATAATCATGTATGAGGGTATCTATCAGAATGTTAACTAGCTGTATCATATACCAGATAATTTTTATAGGTACTTACTAGTATTTTTCTTATTTTATTCAAAGGACATATGGAAATTTATTTTAAAAAGTAAAAATAAAAAAATTTAAAATACAACATGTATAATGAAGTGAGTTAAACGTGAAATACATAAACTAGAGCCTGACATAGAGTATATTCTCAATAGATATTAGTAGAGTTCACCACACAAGAAACTAAACTCCTCTTTTTCATGAACTGTGAAGCTTAATTTAGCCATTCCACAATGTATGCATTTTTCAAAACATCATGTTGTATTCTATAATATATAAATTTCCATGTCAGTAAATATTTATAAAAGAAAAGAATGAGCAAAGAGAGAATAGAAGAAGGAAAAGAAGGTTGAAACAGAAAGGAGAGAAAAATTTGAGAGGATATAAAAGTTAATTAGATGGAGTAGAAAAAGAGAAGATAAAATGGAAGTGCCAATTGAAGAGTGACATGTACAAGGACCAACTAATACATTTGCAAGCATTCTCCTAAGTCTTTTAAAAGAACTGTCTCATTAAAAGAACTTCTGAGTTGGGTGTTCTGTTGCCCCTACATAATAAATGAGAACATTAAAGATCTCAGAGGGTAAGTGATTTCCCTCAGACTTCTCTTCAATGACCTATGTTCCTTCTCTTCAATGACCTATGTCTTGAAAAGCCCAATTCTCTTTGAATCCTACTTTGCCCTGATTTATCTGGTTGGGGGAATGGTGTTGCTACTCCAAAGCTCAGATCCTTCCAAATTATAAAGTTAATGGGCAGAATATCTCCCCCTTCCTTCTCTGATGTCCTCTGTCATCTTTTTTTTCTATCATTCTGTGAATCAAGCAAATTTAATAAGGCCTAGAATAACTTACTTTGAAGAGAAATCTCTGTGTCTAACATTAATACTATGTCTATATTTTCTAAACTAAATATTACATTATTAAATCAAGTCATTCTATCTGCAGATTTACTGTATATAATTGTTTACTAATATATACAAAATCACAAAATACTTTTTTGAAATGTATAAAATTAAACTCTGCCTGGAATTTTAATATTGTCACAATAAGAACCTAACATCTGTGTCTCCTTCATTTAATAAGAAAATTTTTCAAAAAAGAAAAAAAAAAGGCCAAACAGGGAAGGTAGCTTCTGTGGAGTTTTTAATTGTGCATTTTTGTTCCAACCTAAAACTTCTTTGGGTCTTAGTTTTCTAATCTGTGAAATGAAGATTTAGGAAATATGGATGCAAACATCTTATCAAAAATGAGGTAAAAAAAACTCTTCCATAATAACAAGAAGGTCACAAAGAACTTTAAAATTATAGATATTTTAGGTTTCTAATGCCTCAATGTTTTACTAGGAAAAAAATATTCACATGTTGATCATGGTTGTTGATGCTTGCTTGGTGTCGTAAATAACAGGACACATATTAATGATAGATGATCATATTATGTAAAAGAAAACAAAGTACCAATCATAAATGCCACTCTGCAGTCTCTGAGGTCCCAAGTTGGATTTCTAGCACCTCAGAAATGGGAGAAGGACCTGGCAATCCACTCCAGAGGCAATCCCGAAACAGTCAGCCATTGAAAACCCTATGAGGGTCTCTATGAGTTGGACATGACTTGACGGCACCTAACAACAAACAGTACCACCACCACCACAGTCAATATTTCAGTCACAAGAGAGATTATATGAAGGCCGTTGCATGCATTTTACTGATGTTCACAGGAGCAATCCCTGTGGCTGAGACACAGTTAAGATTTGTTTCAAGTGTGGGCCTTTCATAGGGAGTGTTATGTGAGCAGCTGGTATGAAGTCAGAGGATGTGGAAAGGGCAGGAAAATAATTTCTCAGTACTTCTTGGAAACTGTCTTTCAATTAGGGTCAAATCACACCAATTATTTACTATGTTAAGAGTCAATAACTTCCTATTTAAGAATATTTTTCCCAATTTAAAGATTTAGAAATCTTGACAAGGAGAAAATAAAATAATTTAAAACAGCTATGCTTTTCAAATCAGTTGTGAGCTTTCAGCCTCAAGTAACAGAAAACACTGCTAAAAATGGCTTTAAAAGGCAGGAGCTTATTACTTTACATCCAAGAAGTCTGAAGGAAAATGTTTCTAGGTTTGTTAGAGCAGCTCAGTAATTTCATACAGAAGTGGACAGTCCCACAGTGGCTTAGTAACGAATGCTTGCAGGGTGGCTCCCTCTCTTCGATACAAGACATGTAAAAGTGGCAATATTTGGGCCCCAAAATATATCATACATTGTAAACTGAATTTGTGTTTAATATTTTGTCATAAACATTTGTTACATAGTAAATCTTTAGAGTTTTTGTTTGTTTGTAGTGCTGTGAATTGAACCCAAGGCCTCATGCTAGTCAAGCACTGCATCACTAAGCTATATCTTAAGCCCCTGGAAGTTTTTTTTTTTTTTAATGGTGATATATATTCCAAGCAAGAAAATTCATAATTTAACTTGTCATTAGCAATTTGAAAGTAGCATTACTTTCATTTGTGGAATATATGACTTTATGGAGTACACCAAAATGTTTACATGAGTACTTCCAATCCTTAAAACAATTTTACAGGGTATCTTTAACATCTGATTTCATAAACTGAAAATCAGAAAGGTTAAAATTTACCTGATACTCCTGGTAAGTTGTGGGACAGGAAATTTGAGCTAAGGCAAATCTGATTCCCAAACCAGCATTCATAATGTTGTTTATTGAGTACAGCTAGGGGGAAAAGTAAAACCCAAAGGAATGTGCAAATTCATAAACACAGAATTGTTGTTGCTAGGTGCCAAGTTGGGTCCAACTCATAGCAACCCTCTATACAACAGAATGAAGCACTCCCCAACACTGAGCCATGACAGGCACTATGTCAATGCTTCTCTGCTATTCATAGGGTTTTCAATAGCTGATTGGGGATTGTTTCACAAGTAGGTTGCCAGGCCCTTCTCCCTTTTTTGTGTTGGTGGGGATCAAACCTAGGGCCTCAGAGAGCACAGCAGCACTCTACCAACTAAGCTAAACATTTATTATTAAACAAAACCAAATAAATCAAACAAATCAAAAAACTTGAATTCTTGCACATAGCCAGAAAGAGACTACAAAACTATAGTGAATATTCAGACCAAGGAATTAAAGCTATGACTCATCATCATATTTTTAGTAAACACCCAGCAGTTATTCAATTTGCATTTGTAACTAGCTGAGGTCACACTGACATCCTGTTTTTCATAATACTCGGTCAGGCTTAATTTTTCATCAGCACTTCCTACGGTTGCCCTTGACAGTGTATCTAGCACATACAATTAGTCTCCTTCTTTGACAGTTCTCAGGAAGATTAAGTTCAGTTCCTTACAGTACCCAAATATAAAAAGTTTTCAATTTGACCCTCCCACAGCAAAATAAATTCGATTTGCCAATAGAAAATTCTGTGAAATACATACAAACACATATAAATACGTGTTATACGTCTCAGGTTTAGCCCATATCTTTCAAACAGCTGACAATAACAATGTTTTTGTTATAAAGGTATTAAGGCCAAGTAGTATCTATAGCTGCCAGTAGATAAATGGAATACATGGGGAGAAAAAGGTGAAATAAGAGAGAAGTGGGAATTTCTAAAACTAAAAATCTAGAACAATATTCTAAAAGAGAATAGAAAACATTGCAGAGAAAATATTTTTGTCTGGCCAACAGGACTGTACTAAGCCAAACTTCAGTCACTGACTATGTCACTACAGTTTACCTTCTCTGAGGACGTAGCCTTCTCTTTTCCCCACCCAGGGACATTGTTTTGTTGTTGTTGAGTGCCATCCAGCTGAACTCAACTCAAAGAGACCCTATGTACAACAGAAACACTATCCAACACTGTACCATGCACACGATCTTTTTATGTTTGAGCTCAGTGTTGTAGCCACTATATTTCTTCTCATTTTGAGTCATACCGCATCAGCAAACGGTGATCCCAGGGGATTTACTCCATTCCCGTCATTAAGGTCGACTCTACTTTGGAGACGTAACTCTTCCCCAGCTGTTTCTTGAATGCCTTCCAGCCTGGGAGGCTCATTTTCAAGCACCATATTAGACAGTGCTTCTCTGCTATTCATAGAGTTTTCAATGGCTAATTGTTTCTGGAGTGAACTGCTGGGTCCTCCCTAGTCTGTTTTAGCCTAGAAGTTCCGCTGAAATCCATTCACCATGGGTGGCCCTGCCGCTATCTGAGACACCAGTGGCATAGCTTTCAGCATCACAGCAACATGCAAGCCCTCAAAGCACAAAAAGCTCAAGATATGTGGGAGTCCCAGCAATGACAGTACTTGATTATAAAATCGCTGAACAGTTTCAGTCATTTCAGGCCCATTCTAACATACTGTTGGAGACAGAATGTGCTCCAAAGGGTTTTCCCAATGTACAACTGCCTTTCAGTGTCCATTCCTCACTTCTTGCTTTCCTTACTCACACCTGAGTCACTCACCCTACGGGGCAGTTGGTTCTGGGAGAAAGGTGACGATGTAAACAGGTTGCCTCTGGACTCTACACAACACAACCAAATAGGAAATGAAGTTGGTAGCTTTCCACATGCAGTCAGATACACAGAAAAGTGTTGACAGTCTGACAGATGAACAATCACAGCAACTTATCTGTAATCACTCATAGCCTTGCCACCTCCCTCCTCAGTCCTCTGCCCTAGTCCTCTGCCCTAGTTGCCAGGGAATGTACTCGGATCCTTGAACAAGGAAGTGTTCCTTGCTCTGTAGAGCCAGGCCAAGGCTTCAAAGTAGCTCTTTCTCTGGGAGGGAGAGGGGAATTCACAAATTTGCTTTAGTTTGAATTTTGTGACTATCATTACTAATAATATTTTTCCTTTTTTTCCAATCTCAATGACTAATATGCTCACTTAATACCTCATTAGTTATGTAATGCTACAAGTTTGGGGCTTACTTGAGACAGAAGAAAATGATAAGTAAATAGAAATTTTAAAACATATTTATTTAATGAGTTTATTTAATAATCCCCAAACTAGTTTAGTTTTTCAGTTAAGTGCCATCTAGTTGTGTCCAACTCATAGAGACCCTATATACAACAGCAAAACATTGCCCAATGCCATGCCAACCACACAATCTTTTTTATGGTTAAGCTCATCTTTGCAGATAACTGTGTCAATCCATCTAAAAAAGGGTCTTCCTTTTTTTCACTGGCCTGCCACTCCTCCAAACATGATAGCCTTCTCCAGGAACTGGTCCCTCCTGACTACATGTCCAAAATAAGTGAGATGCAGTCTAGCCATCCTTGCTTCCAAGGAGCACTCTGGTTGCACTTCTTCGAGGGTGGATCTGTTGGTTCTTTTGACAGTCCATGGTATAGTCAATATTTGTCTTCAGCACCATAATTCAAAAGTGTCAATTCTTTTCCTGTCTCCCTTATTAGCTATCCAGCTTTCAGAAGTACATGATGCAACTGAAAATACCAAGGTATGAAAGATGCACCATTGTCTTCAAACTGATATCTTCACTTTTCAACCCCAAACTGGTAGCATACAAATTTACAATATTTATAAAAAAGTTATAAATTTATTGAACCCAAGCTCAGAAAGAGAAACACCACATGTTCTCACTCATATGTGGGAGTTGAATCAAAATTATAAGGAGGAAACATCCTATTCAAAGGTCAGATCAAAATAAAACGGAAAAAAAGAAAAGCTAAGAATGGTGTCAATATAAATGGTCTAGAAAATGCATGCAATTGTTCTGACAAGATAATAACAAAGTTCGCTACAGGAAAAATTTCTATCTTAAACAGAACTGGGACTCAAGTACATATAGAAAAATATTACCAAGTAAATGATAGAGAAGACTTAGATGAGGAAGGTGGCGGGGAGAGGCATACAAGAGGGTAAGGGGAAACCTATATGAATAATGTACATCCAAATGCATATATGTAAATGCCACAATGAAAAGCATGTCAGAATGAATCACATTAAGGTGTACATTAAAAATGTCCAAAAAAAGTTATAAATTTATAAAAAGAAAATGGAAAGAATTGGAGAGCTACAGACCTCATTTTCATTCTGACTTCCTTGTGTTTTAGCAGATTGACATTGGACAAATTGATTAACTCTTTTAAACATTCAATTTCTTCATCACTGAAATGAAGGTGATGATATTGATCTCAGAGGTTGGTTAAAGGTTTTGAGACAGTAGGTCTATCAAGTCTAAGGCACAGTGAGTGAGTCTTTAATCCATCAGTACAAAAGAATGTATGTATTTTTTGTTTTTCAACAAATCAACAAATGCTTTGAAGTATTAAAACATTATCACTACTCTCAAAGAGCTTATAATCTAATGGGGACTATAATGCCATGTTGCATGGAACAATAAGAGAACAATACAAGAGTATTCAGGAATTAATTGTGTAATATGTGCTTCAGTTTATTTAATTATAATTAAGAAAAAATGAAAGAAAAATGGATGACTCAGATTTTCTGTCATGTACCCCTTCCTTTCTCTAGAAATTTCTAGGTATTCTGTAGAATAAGAAATAAATCTAGTTTGAAATTAATTATATAAAAATATTAATTTATATTTTTGCAATCTATATTTAAATTGAGAGGTATACTTGATGACATGTCCCAGATAAAATTCCACTAATCTCTGAGGACTACCCCAAACTCTCTTTCAAAAACTAAGAATACCTCTTAAAAGTTCATGTTGGAAGTAACTTCTTCTTCCAACCCCCTTAGAAATGTATGGTAATTTGCTTAAACTTTGTGCTATCATGATTACAGGAGTATTTTGTATAGACAGATTTTCCCACTCTTATTCAAGGCCAAAAACATCAAAAATATATAAAGTAAGAATTTCCAGTCTCCCAATCTCCCTCACCAAAGAAGCAGATAGTCCACAAAATACTAATACTGAGAGGTTGAACCCAGGGCCTCACACATGCTTTGCATGTGCTCTACCACTGAGCTACACCTTCAGCCTATTTTTTACATTTTATTTTGGGACAGGCTCTCCTAAGTTATATAGGCTGTCTCTGGCCTCGAACATGTGCTCCTCCTGCCCCTATCTTGCTAGGATTACCTGGGTATACCTGGGTACACTCAGCTGAAATGTCTTGAGGGTGGTTAACATGTTTTGCCTGTGTTTATATTTATAACTGCTACATGTTTAGATCACAATATCCATGTTTTCTTTGTTTCAAATACACCTTCCTAGGATTTGATTAAAATACGGAGAGTTTTTACTTTGTTAAAAATTTTTTTTTCTAAATTGAACATTTAAAAAAAAACAGAAAGAAAAAATCAAGCAAGACAAAGAGGTGAAAGTTATAGTTATGAAAATATCTGGGGGAAAAAAGTTGAAAGAAAAGGATGAGAGAATTTTGTCTGGAACCCATTAAATTGTACATTTGAAATTACTAATAAAATCAAGTTTGAAAAAGAATTTTGTATGGCACAATTTTGTCCAAGAGATAAAAGATTGATCCAAAACAAAAGTAGACAAGATAAGGGCAAGACCAGAAAGTTAAATCATGTCACAAGAAGGTTTGCGAAAGATGAAACTTTCTTTTTAAATGATACACACACACACACACACACACACACACACACACACACACACACACTTAAATTGACTATCTTGTTTTTAAAGTTATTTGAAAGGTTTCTAAGGTCACATTTTAATGTATTGATATAAAAGCGGATAATGAAACCCTAGATATCAATAAATTAACTTTAAATTTTTGTTTTTGAGGTTTCAACAACACAGGGAGAACAGATGCTCAAAAGGCCCAGGCAAAGCAGAAGGACAAACCCAACTGATAGATTTAATCCTGGGAAATAATACATTTCCTCAGGCAAATTAAAATCTGCCCACAGAAAAACCCCAGGAAGAAGTTTGTTGGGTCCAACTTACAACAACCCTCATAGCATTTTCACAGGATTGTTTCAGGAGTGGAATGCCATGTCCTTGTCCTGTTTCTGCGGTTCTGGAGATCAAACCCAGGGCCTCATGGAGCACAGAACAGCCCTCTACCAACTGAGCTAAACCTCAGCCCAGATGGAAAAAGGAAGATTCTAAGGGTCCAATACCAGCCAGTGCTGCAGAGAACCAGGGCACTGGGAAAAGCACTGTGCTCACTGTGGTCCTAAGAAACCAGGGCTTTGCCACCTCTACAAAACAACACCACTGTAAGCAAGAATGCCGCAGCCCCTGAAGGAAGGGTGGGACTTCAGCTCCAGCAATGGCTTCCCTTGAAGACTAAAAATTTCTCTAGGTTTCCTGGCAGAATCCACCCCAGACAACTACAGATAACCATTGAGGCACCTTGACTGATTCTTGATGTGGCAGGTACAAATATTAATTTCCTTTTAGATATGGGGGCTTCATTCTCTACCTTAATCAATTACCCAGGACCTTTTTCTAAGTGATCTTATGTAGTAACCCATGTTGATGAAAATGCCTGAAAGCAAAAGATTAACTAACCCTTTAACAAACAGCTTTTCAAAAGCTAAAGGACTAACACATGAAAAAATGCTCAATATCCCTAGCTATTAGGGAAATGCATATTAAAACAACTCTGAGATTTCACCTTACACCAGTAAGAATGGCCAAGATCAATAAAACAAATAACAACAAATGCTGGTTAGGTTGCAGGGGGTGGGGGGGGGGGAACATTCTTACATTGTTGGTAGAGCTGTAAATTGGCCCAACCACTATGGAAATCAATATGGAGGTATCTTAAAAAACTGAAACTACATCTACCATATGACCTAGCTATAACACTATTGGGAATTTACCAAAAGGGAGATGGGTCATCATACACAGAGACACCTGCGTCTCCATGTTCAATGCAGCACTTTTCACAAAAGCAAGGATATGGAATCAACCAAAGTGCCCTTCAACAGAAGAATGGATTAAAAAAACCATGGTACATATACACAATGGAATACTACTCAGCAATCAAGAAAAATGAAATAAGGACATTCACAGCAAAATGGATGGAATTAGAGAAAATTATTTTAAGTGAATGAACCCAAGCTCAGAAAGAGAAATACCAAATGTTCTCAATCATATGTGGGAGCTGAATCAAAATTATAAGAAGGAAAAATCCTATTCAAAGGTTGAATCAAAATAAAACAACAACAACAAAAAGCTAAGAATGGTGTTATAAATGGTCTAGAAAATGCATGCAATAGTTCTGACAAGATAAAAACAAAGTTCACTACAGGAAAAGTTTCTTTCTTAAACAGAACTGGAACCCAAGGACACACAGAAAAATATTACCAAGTAAATGATGGAGAAGTCATTGATGGGGAGGGTGGGATGAGGAGGAAGCGTACAAGAGGGTAAGGGGGAACCTATATGAATAATGTACAACAAAATACATATATGGAAATGTCACAATGAAAAGCATGTTAGAATAAATCACATTAAGGTCTACATTAAAAATTTCCAATAAAAATAAATAAATAAATAAATGAAATAAAAAATTTTAAAAAGTAAAAGCAAAAAAAAAAGCTAAAGGACTCGTTGATATCAACCCCAGTCTTGGGAATTCCTAATTCAAAAACCAACTGTTAATAAATCCTGACATAAAATGGCTTGTAGACTCAAGAGGAATATGTGATTCTGTTTTGCTGAGATCAATGAAAAATTAAGAGACTTCATGATTTATGTCACCTGGCAAGAGAGGCATTAACTACCCTAGCACTCATGCCTTTAAGAGGAAAGGACTAAGGCTGACAACCTGAGAAGTCATCAAGGCCTGTCCCCTCTGCCTCCATAATATCTCAAGAGGTGTTACACAGCCAAGTTAGAAAATAAAATTATTATACTGTATACATATCCATCATGTGTTTAACTGTTATTTATGTAAACTTTTTCATAAAAGATGGAAAATATTTCTGTAGTACTTTGTAAATCACAAAATGGAATATTTAATGTCACTGTGCAAGAGCTGTGCAAGATACAGGAAGCATTAGGTCAAATTCTGTACTGTCTACTGGACATAACTGGGAATTTGCTTTAGTAAACAAATCACATTACCTTTCCTGGTGATTTACCTCTTTTCCCTAAAGCTTGGGGCCAAACAAAACAAAAATCAGATTAATGAAGATTTCCAAGTAAAATGATACATTTCTGTATATGAATTATATATCTATCTTTCTATTGTCTATCTGTCTGTCAAGATTTGGAAGTAGGTCTACATTCTATATAAGCCAAATATAGAAATAGGGTAGACTGGATAAGACATGCAGACACTTTTCTTTCTAAATGGAAGATGACCAGAACCCCTCTCAAATTATATGTAATTTGGTCTGACTCATAGGGACCAACATAGGGTTTTCACTGGCTGATTGTTTCACGATATATATATACACAAATCAGTTAGTGTTATGGTTTCTCTCAGAATATTGTGGGCAGCTTTTTAATCTAGAAATTATCTAAAGCACTGATGCAAACACTCTCCAGGTGGTATCCCAGAGAGTCTATTGGAAAGCAAAGAGGATATATTAGAGTATATACATTTTCTTTATAAATAGTTTTACTTTAAAATAAAATGTAAAAGTATAAATATTTATATTGACATTTGCCATTGTGATTATAAACCAGCTGTTTGGCACACACAAGAGTATAAAAAGGAGGCTAAGGGACAATAGAAGGTACATAATGCTGAGAGGTTGGCATGGCACCATTGCTCATTGGTTTGCTATACATTGCCTACCACATATTCCTAGGTAAGTGGATTTACATATCCTCATTCTCAAATATGAAGAAGACTGAGTGAGGAGAAAGGAGTAGCTACGTGGATACAAGTTTGTAGTTTTAACGTTATACCTGCGGGAAACAGAGGTAAATTGTTTAGATCAGACAAACTTTTACTTTCTAAAGAAGTTAGAAGATCCTTGGCACAATGGAACTCTTATTATCTTAAGTATCCCAAACACTGAAAATAATTTAAGCCTTATGAAAAAAATGGCATATATTTAATGTTTCTCTTACATGTCAAGGAATCTAAAGTATTTATAAAAGCCAACATCAAAGTAAAGGTAGAAAAGAGGTAGGCATGAATCAAAGCTAACATTTGTCTGAGGGTATCTCCAGGCCCCTGGTATTTTGAATTTCTGCTGACAGAAGATAAATCTCAGAGACCACCAAAGTTGCAAGTCTAGTACTAGAATGACCTGTTGCATGAAGCTGAGACACTATGGTAGGTGAATAATGGTCCCCAAAGATTTCCATGTTTTAACACCCAGAACCTATGAATATATTGTTACGCAGCAAGGGATAACTAGGTTGCAGAAAAATTTAAGGTTGCAAATCAGCTGACTTTAAGATAAACAGATTATCCTGGATTACCTCCTACCCAATGTAAGCATGAGGGTTCTTTAAATGTGAAAAAAGGGTAGAAGGTCAGAATGAAAGAGGGATTTGCAAATGCTGTGTTACTGACTTTGAAGATGGAGGAAAGAACCATGCACAAGGAATGCAAGTGGGTTCCAAAAGCTAGAAAAGTCAAGGAAACAGATATTCTCATATAATCTCTGGAAGCCATGCAGCCTTGCTAGCATTTTAATTTTAGCCCAGACTTCAGGCCTCTGGAACCATAATAAATTTGTGCTGTTTGTGGCCACTATTGTTGGTGATAATTTGTTTCAATAGCAATAATAAAAGAATACAAAGTCTAAAGTCTAATATATTTCAGAACATTTCAATATAAGATTGTTGTAGGGAATTATGATTATGGAGATGAGAAAATTTTCTATCATGAACATTAAGGTGAAACACACATAAACATATTCAGCATACACAGGAGTTCAATGCATGTAAATCTTGTTGAATTGTATGTAATGAGATGAAAGTGTTATCTGGCGTTGGGAAAAATGAGTCGTTTGATTGGCAGTGATATTTACTGGAAAAGGAAGATTTGAGTCGCTGGGACTGGGGCATGAAAGAGTTTTCAGTCATTTTGCAAAATTCAGAATCCCATAAATAGAAGTAAATGTCATTCTCTATAATGGTTTTCTTCCTTGTCTTTCAGATGCTTTGATCACGTGCCTTAAAGGAAAAGAAGTGATTTTTGCAAGTGTAGGAAATGCCTCCCCCATATGTCTGTCAGCTTGTCGTGCTGTGAGGGCTTGCATGTTGCAGTAATACTGAAAGCTATGCCACTGGTATTTCAGATACCAGCAGGGCCACCCATGGTGTACAGGTTTCAGCTGAGCTTCCAGACTAAGACAGTCGAGGAAGAAGGATGTGGCAGCCCACTCCTTAAACAATTAGCCATTGAACACCTTATTAATACAGCAAAGAACTGCCAAATATAGTGCTGGAAAATGAGCCTCCCAGGCTGGAAGGTACTCAAAAGACAATTTGGGAAGAGTTGCCTCCTCAAAGTAGAGTGGAATAATGTCTCTGGGACCTCCATTTGCTGATGTGGCATGATACAAAATGAGAAGAAACAGTGTTTGCAACACTGGGCTCACACATAAAATGATCCTGTGCATGGCCAGTGTTGGGTAGTGTTTTGTTCTGTTGTACATAGGGTCACTATGAGTCAGGCCTGACTTGACATCTCCAATCAACAAGAACAACAAAGGAAATGATTCCTATTTTATGGCATTCAAAATATGAATTGTGAGGGCTACTGGGAAACATTTTATATGAAGGAAATAAAACAGACACCAAAGTTCAAAGAGTGAAAGAATTGAGTACTCCTGACTCTTTTGCTAAAAGTGCTACTTCCTCCATGTATGAGGCAAGTGTTTTTCTTCTCTCATGTCCATGAACATTTAGTATCACAGCAGTGACTTCATAGTTTAATATTTCTTTTTCAAACTTAAGATCTTCCATGTGCACTGTTTCATAATCCTTTTGCTACAGAAAAGACTTTGTGGTGGGACTTGGTGGCACCTAGCAACAACAACAATGGTGGTGACTCCTAAATATTAAAGGAGAAATAATCAGCCAGATGGTAACTAGGTTTAAAGTGGCTCAACCTTGGGAGGTTAGGGATTGCAGGGTGGAATTGAAGATAAGAGTGTTAGTAAGAGAATATAACATTGGCTTGATCCCATGCTATGAAATAGCAAATTGTTTTC
This sequence comes from Pedetes capensis, assembly GCA_007922755.1. Taxonomy (NCBI): domain Eukaryota; kingdom Metazoa; phylum Chordata; class Mammalia; order Rodentia; family Pedetidae; genus Pedetes; species Pedetes capensis. The sequence continues at coordinate 49,738 of VMDO01004095.1, forward strand.
CTTTTAATGCCCCTGCCATTTACCTCAGCCCCTTGCCCAATAATCCACTAGTGATACTAGGCATTAGCAGACTTATATCTTTCCCACAGCTACTCTGAGCAGTACTGTACCTGGATATATCTTTTTTTTTCTTCCTCAAATTTCACCAGAACTCATGTGTTATGATTTTCTTATTCCTTTGTTTCCATTTCCAGCTATTCTTACTGGGAAAGAGTTCATAAACTAGCACACAGGTGATATTCCATGTAACCAATCCCTAAAATTTCCTTCCTCCATGGAAGAGAAGATACATCTCATGATTCAGGTTTCTCTCCTCATTGCCCATCCATTGGCCCAAAGATCATATTCTTTGCCACTGCTAAGTAAGTTCCAGGAATTTATGCTGAAAGATAGCAGTGAAGGCAGGACCTGAGAGGGGAAGAGAAAGGAGAGAGGTTCAGTTTATCTTCAAAATAAACAGACAAGAGAATTCTAGAAATTTAGGGCAAATGAAAGGTGCTGGAGTATTGTGTGCATAAAGTACTATGAAAAAGGAGATGGGAGTTGGTAAAAAGTCAACTTTAATACATTTAAAAAAGCACAAAAATAGGAACAAAGTCTGTTTTTATTACTAATGGATATTCAACCCTGGCTTCTGTGAATGATATTTTATACACAGCCTAGATCCTATGGTTAAAAGAGTTACATGCTAAATTTAGGTGACCAGCTCATCTCATTTGTGCCAAGACTTTCCTATTTTTAGCACTGAAAATTCACATCCTGGGAACTTCTTCAGTCTTTGTCAACTAGGATGGTTGGTTACCCTAACTAAGCTGATAGTGACTAATAAGGGTACAATGTGTTACATTTCCTGCCAGACTGGCAAGCTCTTGTTTTTCCTAACAGAGTTTGGAGAAGATGAAGAAACTATGATGAAATTTGCCCTTCAGTGTTATCCATAGAGATGTTATCTTTACTCTATTTGAAATACAAACACATAGGTAACTTTTAAATACCTATTGGTATCTCCTGAAGCTCTGATTCAATATCTGAATTTTCTTTCTCCTGTCTTCAACTGTCTTCAAGAGAAGACAGGTACAGTAGTCAGAAAAAGCAATAATATGTGGCAAATGTTAATGAAGAAGAAAGAGGAGGAGAAGGAGGAAGGGGAGGAGAAAAAGAAGGAGGGAGAAGAAGGAGGATGAAATGAAGTGTGTGTGTGTGTGTGTGTGTAAGAAGGAATGTATTGACCTAAAGCAGAACTTCTCAACATGGCATGATTCTATCCTCTAGGAGATATTTGGCAAGGTTGGAAGTAGTTTGTCACAAATGGAAAGGAGACACTACTGGAGTCTAGTGAGTAGAGGGCAAGGATGCTACTAAATGTCCTAGAGTACACAAGAATGCCTCCATAACAAAGAATGTTCTAGCCTAATATGTCAATAGTGCCAAAGTTGAGAAATCTTGACCTAAAGGAAAGCATCATTAATAGTCGATCTCAGAAATATACAGAGGAAAAGCAATGGGGATGCAGCCTTCTTTCCTGTTCTTAAACCATATTACAAGTAGAGTGATGCTGAAAAACTTATTTTTAAGTGTGTAAAATGGTAATTCTAGAAGGATTACCAAATATATACATAAAAGAACATGAGCAGAAACAAGAAACAGGTGCTAATTTCTTTTATTCAGTTGCCCAATTTGTTGTTAGGTACTGTTGAGGGTGATTCATAGCGACCCTATATGCAACAGAACAAAACACTCCCTAACACTGTGCCATGCCTGGCATTATGTCAGTGCTTCTCTGCTATTCACAGAGTTTTCAACAGCTGATTGTTCCAGGAGTGGGTTGCCACATCCTTCTCCCATTTTGTGGTGCTGAGGATGGAACCTAGGACCTCAGAGAGTACAGAGCAGCACTCTACCAACTGAGCTAAACCCCTGCCCCAGTTGTCCAGGGTCTGGAATAAAACATCTGACATAGAAAATAACAATACTTTTCTCCAAAGTTTTCTAATTTTAAGACACAAGGGAGTATTCCCAAAGCATTTACAATCTATAAAGCACAGCTAGATGAAATTGAATCTACAATTAGGAGATGAAAAGTTCGCCGTGTAAATGTTAGAACCAGCTCCTTCACTCACTAAGTATCACATTCTTTCATGCCAGAATTCGTGAGGAAACTGGGGGTGTGAGATGAGCATGCTACCCTGAGGGTACAAAAACAGAGCCCTCAATTGAAGGTGAGGATTGTGCCATGAGAGCACAGAAAGGGCACGTTCCGCTTGATGAAGGTATCTCAGTTCAAGTAAATTTTACCTGGACCTTGAAAGATGAGCAGTAAATTGGAGTCTATAATCCACTAGAGAATAGTTCGTTGTTGTTGTTGTTGTCGTCGTCGTCGTCGTCCTTGTCGTCGTCATTAGGTGTTGTTGAGTCGGGAGTGGATTGCCACGTCTTTCTGTTTTTGTGGTGCTAGGGATCAAACCACTTGAGCTAAATCCCAGCCCAAAATGTCCCAGGAAGAGCCCTTAAGAGCTCAATCTCCTTTAATCTTTGTTTTTGTTGTTATTAGGTGCCATCAGGTCGGTATCTGACTCATAGCGACCCTCATAGGGTTTTCAACGGCTGTTTCGGGATTGCCTTGGGAGTGGATTGCCAGGTCCTTCTCCCATTTTTGCGATGCTGGGAATTGAACTCAGGACCTCAGAGACTGCAGCGCAGCGCTCTACCAACCCTGGCAATCCACTCCCAAGGCAATCCCGAAACAATCAGCCATTGAAAACCCTATGAGGGTCGCTATGAGTCGGATGCCGACTCGATGGCACCTAACAACAACAACAACAACAACAAGGGATCAAACCTGAGGCCTCAGAGTGCAGAGCAGCACTGCACCAGCTAAGGTAAACCCCAGCCCCAGAGAAAAGTTAGATAAGGATAATCCAGGCCAAGGCCACAGCAAGTGCGAATCACGGGGAGCTTTAAAGAGATGGACACCCTGGTCTTTGAGTAGCTCATCTTTGCAGTAGTAAATTTCATGCAGAAAAGAAAGAAAAGATTATGCATAACTCAAGAAAAAGACCACCAGCATACCTGCAACCCATTCTCTCAAAGCAAACATCATGCTTATTCTCCCCCACGGGTGTCATTGTCCTCTCCCAGTTCAGCATCTAGTCCACCTGTGCTGCTCTCTGCCTACTCAGGATCTCTGCATATACCCTCTGTAGCCTGACATGTATACTGTTGAAATATATACAGAAATTCAGCCTTACTGCTAATTAATTGAAAAATAAAGGAGTATTTTATAATACCTTCTTAAGATAGTAGTATATTTGTCTTTGTTGCTATATCAAAACTTTACTCATCAATAGTAGTTGCAATGTGGAATATGAAATATCTAATTAAATTCCTATTTGTTATAGCTGACATTTGGGGCCCTCTCTCTCTCTCTCTCTCTCTTTCTCTTTCCCTCACTCTCACTCTCTCTCTCTCCCCTACCCCTCACATTGGCATCTATATCCTCACTTTTGTAAAAGGAGAAACTAAGGCTTGGAGAAATCAAGTCTCTGAGTTTAAAAGGACACATTGTGAATGTTACACTCAAAATATGAACCTGGTATGTCTGTGACCCTTACCTAATACACCTCCCTTACTACAGACATGATGAATATTTGAAAGTTCATGATTATATTAAGCCTGTGCCACAAATACCATTTTGTATATGAGGAAACTGGGAGGTAGACAAGCTAAATGAGTTATCTAAGGTCACATACCTGGCTAGAGGCTCAAACTAAGAATTTCTGACTGGAATGTTCCCCATTTCAAGAAGTCTGCAACACAACACCCAAACAAAAAGGAGAATAGAATTTTTTTTGCTCATCTATATTAGGAATGAGTGGCTAGTGTAAATAGGAAGGGTTTTAATTTTCTCTACGTGAAGATACAGAAAAATTGCACCTTTTATTCACTGTGTAGCCCAAAGTCATTTGATAAAAAATTATGTTGATAAGCACACACTTAGACACACAAATATATACACAAAGAATTGCTTTGTTTAAAAGATTTAATAATAATCTTTTAATCTTTTGTTTAAAAGATTTAATAATAATCTTTGTTTAAAAGATTTAATAACAACAACAAAAATCTATTAAATTTCAATGTTTGTTAATGAATCAAAATACACAATACCCAAAATAGCAGGAAGTCTCATATGTGGGTTAGGCTGCTAAACTCAGATCTTTGCAGTTTACTTTCATTGGTAAGGTGAACATTTCACTTACAATTATCTAAACATAGTCTGGATCTATCAAACTTTTATAACATTACATTCTCTCCAGGCTGAAACCTCTTAGTTTAATAGAAAGTCTGGGCTCTAATATTTGGTCTGTCTCATACAAAATCCCAGATAAATTGCTTAACTTTTCAGCTTTTGTTTTTATGCAAGAGTTTTAGAAAAATGATTGAATATAGAAAATGCCGTCATGTGTTGCTGAACAAAAGGGGTACATTTGTTGTTGAAACATTTGTTGTTATATGATTTCATAGCTATTCAAGTATCATAGAGTGTATGGACACAAACTCAATGGTGTTGCCTACATCATGCCCAGGCTATGTGGTACTGTCTATGGCTCGTAGGCTACAAACACGTACAGCATGTCACTGTAATGAATACTGTAGCAACTGGAACACCACGGTGAGTTGTGTCTAAATATATCTAAGTGTAATAATGGTACAATAAAAATATGACATAAAATACTTTTAAGAATGGTACATGTGTACAGGGCACTTATCACAAATAGAGTATGGGACTGAAAGTTGCTCTGGGTGAGTCAGTGAGCAAGTGGCAAGTGAATGTAAAGGCCTAGGACAGGTCGTTTTTTATTTATTTTTTCTGTGGTACTGGGGGTTGTGGTACTGGGGGTTGCATGCTTTGTAAGTGTAAGTTGAGATGCACTCCCAACACATTCTTTTAGTTTTTGAGACAGGGTCTCTCTAAATTATGCAGTCTGCTTCTGGTCTGGAACTTGCAATCCTCCTGACTCCACCTCCCAAGTTGTTAGAATTACCATGCTCTGCTCCCTAGGACAGTTCTATATGCTACTTCAGACTTTATAAACACTGCACCCACCAGGTACACTAAACCTATCAAAATTCTTTTTCTTTCCTTAATGATAAATTAGTTTTACTGTATTACAACTGTTTTAGTTTAAAAATTGTTAATGTTTTGATTCTTTTGTAATAACACTTCCCTTAAAATACACATTTTTCAGTTGTGCAAAAATGTCTTCTTTCTTATGCTATATGCTTTATTATTCTATACACTAAGTTTGAAATTTTTTATTTTTTTATTTTTTCGATTTTGTTAAAAATGAGACACAGAGATCCACATTAGCCTAGGCCTGCACCAGGTCAGGTCAGGGTCATCAGTATCACTGTCTTCCACCTCTATGGCTTGTTCCTCTGGAAGGTCTTCCAGGAAATAGCACACAGGGAGCTGTCATCCCTGTGAGGACAATGTCTTCTTCCAGAATCTCTCCTGAGGAGTCTGCCTGAGACTGCTCCACAGTATGTGTGTGTGTATACATATATATATATATATATATATATATATGTGTGTGTGTGTATATGTGTGTATACATATGTATATATACATATATATATACATATATATATATACATATATATATACACATATATATATATATATATATATATAGAGAGAGAGAGAGAGAGAGAGGTGGGGACTTCTTTTAAAATGACAAGAATGATAGTATAGTGAATACATAAACTAGTAACACAGTCACTTGTTATCATTATCAAGGATTATGTACTGTGCATAATTGGTTTTGGGTTTGGCTTTTAGTGTTTTTTTTTGTGATTGTTGTTGTTTGGTTTGTTTGTTTTTTTCTTTG